>CM038481.1:2082800-2341384 GCA_021464305.1 Kandelia obovata
TTTTTTTCTGTTTGCCTCCAACACTCGCCAGCAAGTTATTGCGGAGAATTTCTTAGCCGAAAGGGTTAGAAAGATCCCTCCAAGCCCGCTAGGCCCTCGCGGCACCTGTTCTTGGCGGAGGTCAGGAATGAAACTGGTTTCCGGGTCGGATCATTTCCGGTTCTTGTTTGCGGAGTTGGTGGACAGCCGCCCGGTTTTGTTTGTGTACGCTTCAGAAACCGACAAGTGGCAGTCCCTGATAGCAAGAGAAGATTTTGACGTTATTCCACGTGGCAGCCGCATAGAGGGAGACGATGTTTTCCTTAACGTGACCAACGGACCTCATGAAAGCCTCGTGATAGCCGTCCGATCAGAATGGGACGCTCCCGTGGTCGTCCGGCCAAGATTCCTCAGGGGTCTAGACGAGGCTCGCCAAGCGACCGATGGATTCAACTCAAGGCAATACGGTTGATCGAGGTTACGGTGATGGGCACATGCTGACCTTGAAATCCAACGGTGTTGGTGACGTGGGGACAGGAGTAAGGATTCTGCATGGCATGGAATTGTGGAGCTTAAGACATGGGCAGTGGGAATACAATTCAAAGGTTCCAACCAAGATGCTGGAGAAAATTAAGAAGCCTTACGGGGTTATGATAGGTTGCTTGGAGGAAAGCAATGGGATAATTAGGACTGCTTTGCTGTCCATGTTCGAAGGTTTATGGGATATAATTTGGCTGTACTATGATCCAAGAAGGGGTTGCTGGCATTGGATTCCCTTGCCGGATTGCAGAATGAAAGGCCTCAATTTGGCCGGGATTGCCTTCTCCTCTGGCCTCACCCTGACCACACCAATTTGTGAAGCCAAAACAAAAAAAAGAAAAAGGCCTATCCAATCAACGTGCTACTCCCGACATGGGACTGAGATGTGAAATCATTTAAACAAAACCAGGGTCAAGTAGTGATTTTCTAAGTCGTCCTTTCTGATTTAAGCTCATGACGTATCTCAATGGGATTATCATGTGTTGTATCTGATTTCCAGGTTAGCTTTTCTTCACGCGCACACTTTATTTTCAGAGAAAATTAACATTCTATTCTAATTCAAGCATGTCCGAATTCATGAGCGCCGTTGATTTTGTGGACTCTACACCTGGGTCCACGAGAGCTCACAAAATTTAGACAGAACAACATTGCTCGTTTTCAAATTACAAGGATGTAATAATGCGCTGAAATGAACTCTCACCCAACTTCTCGTACCATCAAAAGGGCCCATCTTGGATCCCATCGGAAGACTAAAAGAGATCCATGCTCCCGAGTCTAAATATATTCAAAATTTCCAGTGACCCACTTAATAATCAATTAACTGACTGAGGTCACAGTCAACTGAATAGAGTTTTGGACGCCATTAATATTCTCACGGTGGGAACCTTTGAATTGACGAGATGATGTGCAGTTACTCGCAACTTGGCAATGACTTGCGGCGCACCACACTTGTTGCATCTTTTATTCTACACTACAATTATACCAAAGTCGTATATAGCGTAACACGGGAGTACCAGAGTTGTAGCGCACACAAGCACAGGTCTCTCTCTCTCTCTCTCTCTCTAAATCAGACCCATATCACAGGTGTGGTGAGCTGCCATAACGTGATACTGTCAGCTAAAAGAACGGAATGGGCACAGAAACAGAGTCCAACTAATGACTGTCCCAAAACACATGTTCTCTTTGGGGAGAATGCTATACTGGTCCCAATTCCCTCCCACTACTACCCATCTCTAATTATGCCACAACACCACACATTATTGATTTATTATGCATATTGCATGCATAGATATCTTAGCTAGCCACTCAATATCAGATTTTTTTTCATTAAAAAAAGAAAAAAAAAAATACGTGCATCATTTTTAGCTTTTTAAGGGATTCTCCTAGCTGTCACATGCGTCCACATACAATTCTCTCAATTGACACATCTGGGTCCTCGACTGTAACATTTCCTTGCACTTAAATTCGTGCTTTTTGGGCTTTGCAATCGGTCCCATATGCTCACGTTATCTACTCCTGGAACCCACCTTGCCGTTACTTCGATTATTAGGATAGGTCGGCAATCAAAAACGACCTTAACGTTTCCTTCACTATCGTGTTTTTTTATCTTTTAAATCTTCATAAATAGTAAATACTCTTAATGAATTATTATTATCGTCTTGAGCTTTCAAGTTTTTTTTAGCTTTGTTTATTTTGTCCCAAATTCCATAATTTTATAATGGGCCACATCTACGTATTACAGTACCCACTTTGTGATATCCGACGATTTTAAGTATGTTTTATCTTTCAATTCATGTCCATTCCAAGAACATGCCTTTGACGCCCAGCAGTCCTTAGTTCTTACCCCCCCCCTCTCTCTCTCTCTCTCTCTCTCTCAAACACACACAGAGACACCCTTCCTATGGGATATGAGAGAATGAAATGCCATCAAACGGAAATAGTAGCAGTGCATTACCATATGCATGCGTGCATATTGATACAAGGCATCTGCCAAAGCCTATGCGCGACATGGTTTAACCTCGAACAAGTAGCTTTGGTTAATAATTACTGCAACATTAAAAAATCCCCTGTAAAATAGAGATAAGATCGACATCCCATGAATGTCAAATTGTAATATGTGCTCTCTGATCTCTTAAATTAATACCCAGTGTTACGTGCTCACACAAAAACTTAGATCTCGAGAACCACAAAAATTCACAAGCACTAGAATTTTGCGTGGACCTTTGTGATCTACAATTGACTTATGGAAGTAATAAATCAAATGCCCCACGAGGCCAACCAACCACAGAGAGAGAGAGAGAGAGAGAGAGAGAGAGAGAGAGAGATATTTCTCTTTAATTTATCAGGTTTTAAGATGAACCCTTTCAGCCATAGCTATTTTATATTTTATCCAGCATAAGTATCGTGGATAAGTACTTGTTTGATGCTCGTATATCCATATGTAATCAGTAATTATTATCCAAATGATGGCTTAATTTTTTTTTATTTTTATATAAGATATAGACCTTTCCTTGTCTCAATAATAGAGATCAATAAGCATATTTTAATCAGCAGCTACTTCAATCGATGCTGACTAAAATATTATGAAAGTCCACAAACCTAGATAAAAATTGAGTTCAAAACTGTGGCTGCGCATATGATTGACATCGGTTTTTTTTAGTCCCGATTATTTGAATTTTTAGGAATGATTAATCATTTAGACACGAAAATTTGAAGTTTTTTTTTTTTTTTTCATTAGGTATTTTAATCTATAGAGTTCAAAATTTTTTGTGAGCTGTTGAACCCTTTTGTTTTTAAATCCATGCGTAGTCATTAATTTTTCCATGCAAATAAAAATTTAGAAATCGTTTAGAGTTGGAGAATTCAAAAATGAGACTCCTTTTAAGGCAGTACATGCGTGTGGCAGCTAACTGGCTATCCAAGAATATGATCCCACACTTCGTGCTTTCAAAGGCCTGGCTGTATTCATTTTAGTTTCAGGTTCTCAGATTAATGACAAGAAAGTAAACATTAGAAAATTTGAGAGAGAAATGCCAAGAGGGGCCAACTGAGACAAAAACAAAGGGGACCAAGCTTTGTAAGTTATATATATATATATATATATATATATATATATATGCATATATACCTTTGTTTGCTTGAAGCCAGGGGAGGACGAAGAATAGAGAGATCGCCTGTTCTTTTCATGTTCTTACTCAAACAACCCCTGGAAACATGAATCTTGTTGCTGGTCAGAGGAGCTGGAATGGGCGAAGCTGAACCTCCAAATTCAAGAAAACTAGGAATTCTACCATAATGAGCCTAACATGGTGTGCTGTTATTCACTAAGTTTGGAAGGAAAAGAAAATAAAGGCTACATGAGAGAGAAAAACTCTACTGGTAGTAGCTTGATAGAGGCTCGCGGAGGTTGATAGTGTTAAGAGTAATAAATCATACATCCTTGAAGCATAAAGATTTAATATAACTTATAACGTTTCTCATTCACAAATTTGAGGATGTGAATTTACAAGGATTATCTGACAGATAGAAACTTTGGTTGTCCTGCTTCTCTTTTCAGAGTCTTTGAGTCAACGGAGTTGTAGATGGTAACCACTTAGTGTTGCTAATATCAGGTCTCTAGTGAACATCTAATCGACTGAAGCTTAGGCTTGTATCAGGATTTTTTTGCCTTCCCTGATGAGTTTTACTGGTTTTGATAAAGGGTGATTCATTTATAAAAAATAAAATAAAATAAAAGAAAGAAAGAAAGAAAGCCTTACGCTAATGTTCTTGTCGTTTGCCTCCTCTCCTCCACAATTAATAAAGTTGCATGAATTAATAATTTCTGTGGCCAGACACATGAACAAGGTGATTATTGGTTGGTTTGGTCCAAAAGGCTGTAATACATCTATTTGATGAATAGTAATAAAAAAAAAAAAGAATATAATAAATGTATTATATGTTAATAAAAAAGAAAATCTCCTTCAAAGTAGTTTCTTAATAATTAGAATTATCAGCTTTGGCCTTTCCATGCTGTTAAAAGGTCATTTTCATCTTCTTTCTCAGAAACTGAAAAATAAAATAATATATATATATATATATATATATATATAAAAGAAAATGTCATTTTCATGGTAGTCCAATTTTAAACCAACGGTTGCAAAACAGCTGTATTGTTTTTAAAGCATCTACAGTTACCATTTCGTTTTCATTTACCTCCCCCGTGCAAATTAATGGGAGTTCCCTGCATTAATTAATTTGCATCACCTGCCGCTTAAAATAACAAATCGATTGCAGATCCAGTGCTGCAGGCTCTCAGTGCAGCCTGCACTCTGCACGTGTGACTTGCCATTTCAATATTACAGACATATATTACTCTGAAAAGAATCAGAAATTTGTATCATCCGATATAATAATTTAGATCATGATTTGACATATCCTTTTGTTATATTGACCCAATTTAAAGTTTTTAAGTTATAACTTATTTTAAGGAAATTAAATTTAAATATTTAGATGTATAATAATAGTAAGCTCTTAAAAATAGAAAGTGACAATGAATCTTTTTGTCATAAAATAAAATAAAATCATAACTTTGTATAGATTAATCTTCAACAACCATGCATTATGATTTTTATCTGATATTTTCAATTAGTAGCTAGATTTGCAAAGTTGAGATAGAGGATTCTCTTGCCATTAGTGGTACTCTGCTCTTAAAACAAGTATATGATGGGGCGCATTTTTTAGAATCCCACAGCCATACGCATTTACAGAAGAGCGAATGGTTAGGAAAATAAATTAAGATTGATCTTATAAATCATATCCGGACAATGAGAAAGGGCATGAATCACCGCGAAATTACAAAAACATGATGTTGACTAATGCTTTTGATTAAATTAAATTAAAATTTGATGGAACAGTGGCGATGCACGAGATTACTGCATAAACTTAATTGTATCTGTACTATGCTCCTAAGAAGTATTATTTTCCATGGACAGGCATCAAGAATCACGGGGGAAAATAGAGAAACATATGCAAGAAATTGCAAAAAAAATAAAATAAAAATTTAAAAGAGAAATTAAAAAGGGTTAGTAAAAAGCTGAAAACACATACAATAATTTATTCATTCGTGGATCAATGGTCATACATTACATAGTTTGCCAAAAAAGTTATAATTGCCCGTTATATTTTATACTTTTTGGATTTAGAGTCAGAATCTTAATATATATATATATATTAAAAAAATAATGAATTAGATTTTAATTTTCTTTTTAACTTTATAATTTCCACGTTTCATCTTCCCTTTCTATCTCTCTTTCTCTTTAAAATTAAAACGCCCACCATCTTCGCAGCCCTCCTTTCCTGGCTTTACTTTTCTCTCTCTGTATCAGTGTTACATCTCACTCCCACTCTTGTACTCATAACCCTTGAGATATATACATATGTAGGAGACTGGGGTTTAATTGGTCTTGTTAAATTGATAGATACTCCTCAATCTTCAACTAAGAACAGGAAATTGATCATGCTACCGTACGAATCTGCCGCGTCGGCCGGAAACGCCGCCGTCAGTTCTACCATCGGCAAACCAGAAATTGATGGCCTTCTCGCCGGCGCCGGCTACAAGGTTCGGTCGTCGGACCTCCGACACGTGGCGCAGCGCCTCGAACGCCTTGAAACCGCCATGCTCAACTCCCCCTCAAACCAGCTTTCCTTTCTTGCTTCGGATACCATTCTCTACAACCCCTCCGATCTCTCTTCCTGGGTCGATTCTCTTCTCTCGGAATTCAACCAATCGTCCCAGCCACTCCCTTCTCTGCCGTCGGATCTCTCCGAACTCATCGTCCCCAATCCGACGGGTCTCAATAACTCCTGCATCAATCCCTCTACGCCTCAGCAGCTCCAGAATATCAGTTTTCAACGGCAACAACCAAATCAGGCAGTGGTGGTGACGGCTGTAGAGGAGGATTCCGGGATACGGCTCGTGCACATGTTGATGACGTGTGCGGAGTCCGTCCAGCGTGGCGATCTCCCATTGGCTGGATCTCTAATCGGGGACATGCAGGCCTTGTTGACGCGTGTCAACACTGGATGTGGCATCGGCAAAGTTGCTGGCTACTTTATTGATGCTTTGAGCCGCCGGATTTTTCCTCCGGCGAACCCCTTCGCCGGCGGCTCCTCAGCGTCCTCTTATGAAAATGAGCTTCTATACCATCACTTTTACGAGGCGTGTCCGTACCTGAAGTTTGCGCATTTCACTGCTAATCAGGCGATACTGGAGGCTTTCGACGGCCAGGATTGCGTCCACGTGGTAGATTTTAACCTGATGCACGGACTGCAATGGCCGGCACTCATACAGGCTTTGGCCCTGCGTCCCGGTGGGCCACCTTTGCTCAAATTGACTGGCATTGGTCCGCCGTCCCCGGACGGCCGCGACTCGCTTCGGGAAATCGGGTTGAGGCTGGCCGAGTTGGCCCGGTCAGTCAACGTCCGCTTTGCTTTCCGTGGTGTGGCGGCTTCGCGGCTCGAGGATGTGAAGCCCTGGATGCTCCAGGTCAATCCCAAAGAAGCCGTGGCGGTCAACTCAATCATGCAGCTACACAAGTTGCTGGGGTCCGACCCGGCCCGAAACTCGCCGATTGATTCGGTCCTCAATTGGATCCGGAACCTATGCCCGAAAATCGTGACCGTCGTAGAGCAGGAATCGAATCATAATCAACCGGTTTTTTTGGATCGGTTCACGGAGGCGCTATACTACTATTCAACAATGGTTGATTCTCTGGAGGCTTGTGCGCTGCTGCCAGAGAAGGCTCTAGCCGGGTTGTACATTCAGAGAGAAATATGCAATGTGGTGAGCTGTGAGGGATCGGCTAGGCTAGAGCGCCACGAGCCGCTAGCCAAATGGAGAGGGCGGCTTACTGCAGCCGGGTTCAGGCCTTTGCATTTGGGGTCTAATGCTTTCAAGCAAGCGAGTATGCTGTTGACTCTGTTCTCGGCTGAAGGTTACAGCGTGCAGGAGAACGAAGGGTGCTTGACCCTTGGCTGGCATAGCCGCCCTCTCATTGCGGCATCGGCTTGGCAAGCCGTTCCTGACGTTGATGGGAACTCACCCTCCTCGCTTGGGCTGCCCAATGCTGCCCTGTAAACATGTCAATGGGGGCTTTGCTGTAAATTTCCTATTTTGGGGTCTAAGGCTCAAGGGTATGGCCTGTGGGTTACTATTGGCAAATTTTCTAGCCTTGTTTTTCAATGCTATTTTTACTTGTGGAGACAGCTATATAATTACGGCCGCAAATCTTAGTTACTTCGTTTTCTTTTAAATTAGAAACTTTTATCCATGTAGACCGTAGATTGGCTTCCATACATTTTTGGGGGAGATGGGGTTGGTTTCACATCAATTAAAATTAGGACATGATGAGGCCTTCCAACAATGAGTCGTAAAAAGAATTTAAATGGGGTCCTAGGTTTTGGGCTTTTTCCCTAGCGTAAAATGTCATTAGAATGAGACACGGAAAGCAAAAGGACCTAGAGGAGATGTTTATTGTGAATCCACGTTAATAAACAGGCCATACCCACACATATCATTAATCAAAGGTCCGTCTTTTTGAATAAAAGATATATTAATTCTCCAAGGAATCAAAGGGTGAGGTAATTTACTATAATATTATAATTTGAGTAATTCCACCAGAGAAAATAAATAACTGGGTAACTGGGAAAAAGGCAAGTAGGTGAGAAAATTACGTATGTTCATCAAAAAAATTTTATGACCGACACCCTCTTGCAAAGATATGACAACGAACCATGCCCCGAAGAGCTTGTTAACAGTTATGGTTTGGGGGCAAAGTTTTGTCATATATCTTCTACAAATTGGTGGGATAAAACTTTGTCACCCTTTAAGAACTGATGATCACAAATGGTTTGGCACACATAACTCAATAAAGAAATGGCCAATCAACTCATCCAAAAAATAAAAAGAGGAATGGACAAAACCATCAAGATAATATATTTTTCTTTGAAAAAAAAAAAGAAAAGAAAAGAAAACGCTCTGTATACGAAGGAGAGCTGCTTCAAAGAAAGGGGAAATAAAAGAAATGCAGAAGGACAAGGGATAGTCGATCTCCATATATTGGAGGCCTTCGGCCCCAGGGCAAAGCTTTTTTTCTCTTTTTTTTTTCTTGTCTGTGTCCGATACTTGAGGGATGGCAGGATAGAAGGTGAGGAGGGGATGAGGGTCCATTAATTTTCATGGAAGAAAACAATTACACAATCAAATGTAGTTTAACAAGGTCATGATTAGCTTTTTTTTTTTTTTTTTTTGCATTGATCTGTTCATTACCTAATTAATGCATTGGCATATGTCCTACAAGAATGTCATCAACTGGAGTAAATATTTGTGCATGTGAACCTGCGGATGCGGTGTGGACCAACAACAATACAATTATGAAAACTGAGTTTCAGGAAAACGGGACCCCTGCATGCCCCGTAATAATGAGCCTCGACTGGACGGATTTCACATGGGGATTCTGTCGAATTTCCAAATTGTGGCTGTCCCTCGCCTGCCTTTCCCGATTCACACATCACTCTCCATCGGTAAACTGACTCTTTGCCTTAGCTAATGATATAGCGCTAACTATTATTTCCTTGCACTTAGTCATTTGCTTCCCCCCGGGAAAAAAAGGGCATTATAATTTCATGTAAAATGTGGCATTTCGAAAGAAAAATGACGTTTAATAACAGTGAAATTTGAAAATGTCGCTAATATGATAAGCATTCACTATTTTATTTTCATTAAAGAAAAAGTATATATTGGGGTGGATTGATCGAGTTAACCGCATCAACTATATCCAATTACATTGTTTCTGAAATATAAAATTCTGAATTTAATGTTTATATGTTGTATTAAATTTGATTTGCTCATTATATATATATATATATATATATATATATATATATATATATATATCAAATTCTTTGGTTACGTAGTTAGTACATATAAACCGATTATTCTCGATAATATTTTTTATGGTCAAAATTCCATCCATGGGTTGTGGTTTGTGCTGCTAATTTGTTCTTCTGTAAGTCGAGTAGCTGATTTTAGAAAATAACTCAATGTTACATTATTACTTTTATGTACTGTTGTTAGAAATTGGTATAATGTTGTGAACCTTAAAGCTCGTAAAAATGCTTTATACATTTGGAATATACATTGTGGTTGTCAAGAAAAGTCCCTGTGAATTGTACTAAAAAATAATAAATTGTTAAAAAAAAAAAACAGAGAGAGATTGAGAAAACAAAACAGCGAATAGATTTTAAGGTAGAAATAGGAATACACACAAATTTCGATATTTTCACGTGATTTTCAATTTGGATACCCTGCTAATTTACTTTGTGAGTAACAGGAGCAACAGTGGGGACCACTTAGTCTTCTTTGTTGGCACAAACACGTGTTCGCGTGTCAATTCCTCCTACGTGTCGAAAGCGATATAACCCTTTAACCTTTCTTTCTCCGCGGGCTCCATCAATTTGTTGTGACGGTGACCAGCCGTTTGAAGAAAAAGGCATCCAAGGTTTCATCCCCATGGGTCCCACTATGATGTGGCCCAAACTAACTGATTGCATCGTCGTCAGTCATCTTTGATGCGCAATAATCACGGTATGTGATCCTGGGGGTGACCATACATGATAATAACAAAAAAACCTTTTTATTTATTTATTTCTCCCTATTAATTTTGCTCTCTTTTTTTTTTTTCAAAAAAAAAAAGAAGAAAGGTTAATTTTATAAGTAAGCAAACATTACCTATTCTATTCACGGGGCGATGTAACTTAGGCTTTTTGTGGGCAAGTGATCCCACTAAAAGTTAATTAAAATTAAATATTAGTATGAAAATTTTAAATTATTGTTCAATTAATTTTGATCGCATTAAAAAATTATTTATCCCCAACAAATTTAAAAATTAAAGATAAGATGATATATTTTTTGTAGTAGATGTCTAAGATTACTCAAAACATTTTTGAAAGTTCGATCGAAGCCGGATGGTGCAATCAAAATGGTGAACGAGATGTCTCCTGACGAAATTATATGATCTTGATTTAATTATGAGGGCCTGGCTTCATATGGATAAACGATTGAAGCCGGTTGACCAACTGCCTGATCCCAACAGCAAGCATGGAGCAGTTGATCGAAAACTGACCGATGCTTTTGCTGTTGACGACTTAATCGCTTGCTTGTCCAGTTATTTTGCTTTGGCGGGTAGACATGCAACCAAATCCGAAATGGACATTGATAAGGCAAGTTGAAAGCAACTATGTCCCCCTTTTCTCCTTCGTTTTCTTTCTCCCTTTCCCCTCCATCCTTCAATCATAAACAAGGGCTGTGAATATATATATATATATATCGCAGACAAGACATCGATATTAGATTTGAGATTAACGTAACATTAGTGATGATAGGAAAAGCATCTAACCTGTCAAGTGGGTTGGACATCTCGGTGAGAAAATTTTGAGAAGTGGGGGTCAAGGTCGGCCTAGGTTAGGCCTGAATGACTGCCTGTTTTTGAATTTCGAGATTGAAAAATGGGCCACTCTTGTCGGCCCGAATTTTCAAGATCTCTCGTTGGTTTTTACATGTTCTCTGTCTTTTTACATGACTGTCCAAAGGTCCGAAGCTCGACTTCGGGTCGATCGTATTCAGCAAAAAAAATTAAAAAAATAAAAATAAAAAATTCAAAACAATAAAGAGGTTATTTATCTGACCAAAATAACTGGAGATCTTGGGATGAAGTATTTATTATTTAGTAAAAATAACTCGCCTCAAAATTTAAAATTTCCCGTCACTTATTTATCGAGGGCCGATGGAATTATTCGATTTTTCTAGTTCGAGTTGTGGCGGGGCCCAGACGCAGAAGAGTCCAATCGGTAGGAAATAGCCGGGAAAAATAGACACAAGCGTTTGCCGGCGGAGTTGTGGAGGACGTTGATTTGTAAAAATGACGGTAGACGATGAAAATTCTATATACGTGGGAGGGCTCTCTCACGGCAGCGCCAACGAAGATACTCTTCGCCGGGTCTTCGGTCTTTACGGCGCCATCGTCGCCGTCAAGGTCCTCTTGTTCATCTCATCCACCACCGCCAACCTCTTTTACACGCTCAACGTCTTCTTTCTTTCTTTCTTTTTTTTTTTTTTTTTTTTCGTATTATTAGGGTTTTGGACTGTTTCTTTATTTTTTTTGTCTCCTTGCTACGCGAACTTTTAAGCTACCTTGATTTCTTTTTCATATTTGTTTTTGTTAATTGCGTTTTAATTACCTGTGGAGGAGTATGAAGCGCAGGGGCTGATGCTAGTTCTAGCATATTATTTTTTATTCTTTTGATTGAAAACGCATTATTGAATCTCAGCGAAATGTCATTGGCTAAATTACCTATTTGTGAGAAGGAAATAGACGTTTTGTTTAGTTTGTTAATGGCCTATGGTTTGCAGATTATAAATGATCGTGGGACAAGGGGAAAATGCTACGCATTTGTCACTTTTCGAAACCCTAGATCAGTTACTGAAGCTATAAATGATATGAACGGCAAGGTAGCTGCCTTCCTGATTGTTGATTTAAGCCTCTAGAACTTCTAAGAATTGATAAAAAGCTATTAGAACCTTGATTTTTGAAGTTTGTCTACAGACTATTGATCGGCGAGTTGTGAGAGTAAATGGAGTGACTACGAGAGGTGGAAGATCAAGTTTTAATCGAGAACATTTACAGCATAATCAAGAGAGGGCCATGGATTGTGATTGGGTTGGAGATCGCGAAAGGGCTTATGGTCGAGATAGAGGCCGGAATGAGGAACGATTTGGTGATAGGTCTAGAGAGCGTGACCGGTCTGTGGGCCATGAAGAAGATAGGGGAAGAGGATATGGGCGTGGAAATGGTCATGATCATGCAAGGGATGGTTTCTTAGATGGAGATCAAGCCCAAGACAGAGATCCAGCTGGTAAGGAGCAAGAAAAAGGAAGGAACACTGATTGGAATTTTGAAAGCAATGATGGTTTTGACTGGAATCAAAATAGGGAGATGGATGGAACCAACAGTAGTCATAACATTGTGGACAAGGACACAGATCAGAACTCAAGGAAACATAGTGGGTAAGATATTCGTAGTTGCATAATTTTGTAGCATTTATATGTTTTTGTTGAGACTAGGTTCAATATATATCTCTTATCTATTTGAGTTTGATCAACTTGTGGATTTTAGTGTTGTTTCAATGCTAGAAAATATAATTGCAATTTATCAATTTTAAATGAAACTTCTAATCTGAAGGTAGCTTGTGTCATGTCGTTTGCTGGAAAAAGTGAACTGTTGTTCCACTAAATTTGGTTGAAAAATACTTCTGTGTTTCTTCTTCTTTTGGCAGTTCTACTTATAATAACCGGCGTGGCAGGGAAGTTCTTTCAGATTCAAGTGATGATTACAGTAATGGGGTAAGTGTTACTCAGTCTGTGAACACACAAGCATACATGTGTGATGTTAATTTTGTGTTTCTTAGTTATTCATCATTCATCAATTTTTTTCATGCCAGGTGAAAGAACAGTTGGAGAACTCAATGCAGAGGCAAGAGGAGCTTAAAGAAGAGGTTTGCTTTCTCTTTAGAGGTTTTTTTTTTTTTTGTTTTGGGTACATTAGAATTTTCTTCTCTTTAGAGATTAAGATAGAAGGGGTTTACTAATTCTGAATTCAATTAGTATTATTTAATAGGGATGAAAGCATTCTTGAAAATGTACTTTACACAGGAAAGAAAAATTAGCACAAAATTTAGGGGACAGTTAATGTGTTTGACCTTTCTATACTACAAATTAAAATCATTTTATGCCGTGCATGTGGGGTTATAAAGACCTGCTAAGTAGATTTTGCAACTTCACAGCCAACACAATGATCTGCAGACCACAGCCTTTTTTTTTTTAAATTTTGTTTTTAATGCTTTTTTTCCCTTTCTTTATTTTCAATTATGTTAGGAAATTGCAAACTAAATTTATTGCCTTAACAGATTGCTCAGATGGAGGAAAGGATGAAAGGCAAACAAAATCTTGTTTCAGATTTACAGAAAAAAGCTAAGGTCTTAGTTGTTCTATTTACAAAGCTAGTATTTTGAGTTCATGAGGCACATTCCATTATCTGCTTGTTGCTATTGCAAGCTGTTAGACTGTTTAATTTATATCTAAGACTTTCTGTGGCCACGCTTAGAAATTGATGGTCAGTGCAGAAACTGGAGGATGCATTGATCACTGCAAAGAGGTTCTCTTCACAGCGTAGGATGCAACTGACCAGGGTAATCACATTGTAGTTTATTTGGAAGTTAAAAAGCTTTTGGGCCGTTGCTTTACCATTTATGATTGAATTCTGTGAACAATCTGCAGCTGCACAAATGTTTTCTTCATGTGAAAGAGTACACCGATAGACTGAAAAGCTCTGAACATGAACTTCAGGTTAGCCTCCTCAATCCTTTTTTGTATGCGCAACCTTGTTAGTAGAGTATAAATGAACATCTCTATGATGGGGTTCCATACATGTTTTTGTTGGAAATGTTTTGGTTGGCATATGCAAATGGTTGTTCTATCCTCTGCAGTTCCCTCATTATTTCTCTGTTGGTCAGTTAATTTGATCTTTTGATTGTGGACTCTTTTACCATCTGATTGAAATATCTGATGTGCAATGTCTCATGGCTTGCATCTTCCAGTAGAATTGACATGGTGGCTAAGATTAAGTTTGACTTTGCCTCTATTTTCATTGGGAGAAACTAGTTGGCTTAACCTTTAGGAGCCACAGGGAGCTACAAATAAAATGTTACCAATCAAAATTTATCTTTTTATTTATTATTATTATTATTATTTCAAATAACCAATCAGAATTGCCAAAAAATCTTCATTCCCACTTGTGCCTCCCTAACTTACACTTATGTAATAGTTCTCATTTTCATTTTGTTCACAGATGTGGTACTTACTTTCATTTTTTACTGGCATCGTATCTTTTTAATTTGGCTATCTGTTGATGCGGTCAACATGTTTAAGATGATAACATGTTTATTTTGTTCTTTTGCTGGCTAGTAGTAATGGGTGCAAATTGGTGCTCTATAAGATAATAAGAGAATAGATGGGTGCATGTGCCATTGCACGTGTATCATTTCTCATGAAGTACATGTTCTTTTGCAAGATGTAGCTGTCACCGGCGATGCATTACACTTCTGCAACTTGAATGCATCTATTACTGCTAGACTCATGTGTATAGGCAGTGCTACAAACTATCAAAGTGTCAGATAAGCCTTTTTTCTGATACCATCCATGAAAGTTGCTATGGGTTTTAGGAGAGAGGAAAATGTAACAGAGTAATTGCTTTACTCCTTGAAATTCAATTTTCATGGTAATTGAAAAGTGTTATCCAAATTTTTTCTAACCAGAGAGTGATCAAGATTTTTTAGTGTTTCTGCTGTCACTTGCTGGGATTAAGTTAGGCTATTGGGGAGCAGCCATTTCCTCACTGAATGTAATTGTGAAAGGCTAAAACAAAATCTCGGGTATAAGTTTTTTGGTTGCTGCCTCCTTTTTGTGGATTTATTTTTTCTTAGTTTGGATGAGCTTGCATAAAATCTATGTTGTGTATATAGAACATAACAGAGGCATATAGGTGATGCATACTTAGGCGTGTTGTATAGATTTGATTTGGTACATCTTTATCTGTGACATGGGAAGCATGAACTCCACGACAAAGTGTTAAGCTATCTCCAAGTCTCTGCTAATCATAAGGCTGTAAGCAGACTTCCACACGATATTTTTAATTGTAGACTAGGTTAGAACGCATGGTCTAGGGCTAGGCCAAGCCTGCTAGGAAAATCGAAGGATATATGCTTATTTGATTGACCATGGTGGAGAGAACCGTGGGGGCACACTGGGAACTAATTCATAAACCGTTCTTTTGCAGGCTCTGGTTGATTCCGTGATGACAGATAGTGACATGGGCGATGATTTTGGCACACGAGATGGAATTGTGACCAAGGGAAATGTGTGACCCATCTATCCTCTTTGCTAACGATTGTCTAGATTGAACATATGTTTTTTTTTTTTGTTTAAGTAGTAATCAGATAGACCCAGATGTTTATCTTAAAAGCTTCTCTCTAAGCTTTTCTTCTCTTTCCACTTATTGAATTCGTGGAGATTGAACGAACCTCTAGCAGTCACCCTTTGTGTTTAGCATGGAATCGGCGAGCACAGAACATGCATCTTGTGTATGCTTGTAGCGCAAATTGCAGCATCCATCTCAAATTTGTCATTCTCGGCCGTTTTCTGAAGCCTTAAGCCCGGTTACGCTTTCCAACCCACCAATTTTGGTCACACAAGGTTGATTTTTGGAGGCAGAAAGACTTAAGGGCCCATTTTATGGTAGTGGGGAATGAATGAGGCTTTCTTCGTCTGTCTCTCAGGAGCTGTCGGAAGGGGGCCTTTTGAGGTTTGGCGTTAGCCTCCCTCACTAGCCGGACTCGGCTTTCCAACCCATCATCCCCTGGCACGTTTGGGCCTGGCTATTCAATTTTGGTACTAAAGCACCATGGTTAAGTGAAATGCTTACCTTCTAATTAAACAGCAATTGAACACATATTTAAATGCCTTCTATTCTTCTAAACTCACAAACGGTGTCTTGCTGCCTTTAAGATTAAAAAGAGAAACGTTGGAGACATTGCTCTCTTAATTGTTTTTTTCACCTTAATCGGTGGTTAAAACGCGGAATGACTAGCATTAATTGTTTTGTTAGTCCAGAAAAAGGAAAAAGCCGATCACAAAGGGCTGACAAAAGTATTTTCAAGAAAGATATGTGAAGAATTGAGGCTGGAAAGAAATCAGGCACTGGGCATCCACTTTCGGTATCTTTTCTTTTGGAGTCGTTCTCCTGGGTCTCCTTAAAGGCTCTCTGCAGACAAGTCTCGATAGTTACTTGTTATTTTGATTCGTTCTTTTGAGCGAGTCAAAATAACTCGCTATAAAAAGTATTAATATATATTTTTTAAAATTTTAATTTTAATTTTACTTTTTATATTATATTATTTTGACTCATTCAAAATCTTAGTGGGCTGGGGTTTTTTGATTAGCCGCCAAAGTGCATGAGTAAGTCAAAATAATTCACCATAAAAAGTTAAAAATAAAAATAATTAGAAAAAAAATTTATTTTTTATTTTTTTATGTGTTGATTTGCTTTATTATTATTATTATTATTATTATTATTATTATTATTATTATTATTATTATATATAATCTTTATGTTGAATTATTTTGACACGCTTATAAAAAAGAGTCAAAATAGACTTTCTAGTGCATGAATCTTGTGGCACCATTATTTTATTATTTATTAATTTTAGTTTTTTTATAAAATCCGTGACATCTCAAGTTTACCTTAAAAATAGTGGATCCCATAATAAAACGAGGGCAAATCTGTCCACCAAAAGCCAAAAAAATACATTGAAGAAAACGGCAAGAATGTTCGAGTCCTTTCCCCAGTGGGACACTAAGCACATGAGGGAAGCAAAACAAACACTCACTTTCTGTTGTGTTCATTTTAGCCCACCGCAATAGAGAGAGCTGACATAAGAATACGGAATATTAAATAATTAAACAAGGCATGTAGCAAGAAAGTTAATTAGGAACTTGCGAATAATCTGATTTCTGACCCTAAGCCTACACCTAATTAATTAATTAATTAGGAGGTCTAAAACCTGAGAGTGATCTCACTTCCATTGCTTTCTTCACCTTCTTCCCTCAGCGCAGCCAACCCTTTTCTCTCTCCGCCATTGTCTCCACTCTCAGCCTTCCAGCTACTGCTCTCCGATTTCCCATCTTCAATGCTCTCAGACCGCTCTCCGGCTCCCCTCTCATCAGACTCCGGTGAGTTATGAGCCTGTGACACCGCACCGTAAGGGTGGAGCTGCGGCGGAAAGCTGTGGTGGTGGTGGTGGTGGTGCATCGGGTGGCGAGCCGGCGGCAGCGCTGCAGCGTTAGTGTAGAAATCTTGGGGTGGCACCGCCGCCGGTGCAGCACAAAATTGATGGGGTGGCGATGCTTGGGAAGCAGCAGCAGGGTGGGTGCTGTAGATGGGAGGGGACCCACCGTGAGCAGCTGCTGCTGCGGCTGAAGCGTACTCTGGTGGGACCCAGATGCCTCCCAGGACCACAAGCTGGGGTGTCGGTGCTCCTGCTGCTTGGGGGCTTGGACTAGGTCGCCTGGTGTGAAGCCTATATTTCTGTGTCCCACAATAAAAAATGAACACCAAAAATATCATAATGAAGTCTGTACTGCAAATATATTCAAAGTATATGCATTGTGCAGTGCTGTGCTCTTTGCATGTTGTCGGTCAAAAGAAATTGTACAGCGCAGAGAGAGAGAGAGAGAGAGAGAGAGAGAGAGAGAGAGAGAGCGAGAGAGAGAGCGAGAGAGAGAGAGAGAGAGAGAGAGAGAGAGAGAGAGAGAGATACCTGGAGATGGCTTTTAACTTCATCGTTGGTCAAACCGTCAACCTTCATAAGCTCTCTGATTTGTTTTGGGGTGGCCACTATTTCATGATCCAAAAAGAAACCAGTCAACCTAATTATTTCAGTACAGAAAGAGACCCAATATAATAATGGGCATATAATGACAAGACAAAGGTCATAGCGATGATAGACAGGTAAACGAACTTAATTAACTTTTTATTTTATTATATTTTTCCTTATTGTTAATTATGCAATTTGGTACCTTGAGAACCACCGAGCATCTGCAAAGCATTGACAAATCTACGGTGCAAGTCAGGCGACCAACACCTCCTTGCCTTTCTATGATTTTGAGTATTACTATTAGTAGCAATAGCATTGCTGGTGTTGGTTGCCTGTCCATCTGCTGATGAATTACCGGACCCTTTTGCTTCAATTGCCATTAACCCTCCATTTCTCACCTTATTACTTGAATTCTCTCTCATTGCAAACCCATTCTCAATCTGAAGATCAGAACATTTCTTTTCTTCCATCTCTTTTTCTGTAGAAGAAAGGGCTAAGGTTGGGCTTGGACACAGGTTTCTTTCTTTTGTGAACGGGAGGAAAGCTCCTCCATTTCTTTGTTTAGTGTCCAATAAGGCCAGCTTGGGGCTAACGTTGAGACCAAGCTCAGTTTCTTTAGGAGATGTTACGGTGGGTAATTGAGGTTTGGTTTCAATGCTAGCTTGGCTCCAAAGTTGTGCTGTTGTCATCCAGTTTGCCTTATCAGACATGTTTGAGGCCGTCTTAACTGGGGTTTCAGAGGTGGAGTTTTTAAGGGGTATGAACTCTTCAAGGACTGGTCCTGACCCTTGATGATTTCCTCTATAGGCTTGTAATTGCTGTTTTGAAGTCTCTACAGCTGAAAAAAAAAACAGAAAGAAGAAAGAAAGAAAAAAAAGGGTTGTGACAAAGAGTTCAAAAGATGTGTGAACAACTAGGCTGCTTTAAAATCCGGAGAATGAGCTCGACAACAAAAGTCTCACAGAGAAAAAGCTATAACCCAAACTTCTATAAATGAAAAGGGACAAAAGAAAAAGCTTAAGGATTTAAAGAACCAGATATGTTTTAGAGACCCAAAAAAAAGAAAGCAGTAAATATCCAACATTGATCGGCAGAGTAAGCTTTTTTTTTTTTTGCTTTGATTTGCGTATTGAATATACAGAATCAAGCATGATTCCGTTAATTAGTTAGTTGGATGATTTAGTTACATAGGAGATAGGCCATTAGCAGGCATGAAAATTTTTCCAAGGTGTAAAATAGTTAATGCATAATCGAGAGATACAAGACAAGACATATACGATACCATTGGAGAGAAGCTGCATGCAAAGGGGCAACTCGCGCTTGAAAGCATCAATCTTGAGCCTCTCTTCTTCAAGGCGAGATAGAAACTCTTCAAGCTTTTGGGTCTGATCACTCTGGTGGTCTCCAAAAGATTTCAGCAGCAGAGAATAGCTGTGAGGTTTGCAATCCAGGCTCGGTTCTGACGGAGATGCCATTTTCCTGCTGTTTTTTTGTCTTTTTTTTCGCCCTTTTCCTCGTAAAAGCAGCAAGAAACACTCAAATTCTCTCTACTCAACAGTTACTCGGATTTGCTTGACTTTCATGCTAAGCCTAAAACAAGAACAGTAGCTTATGTAGAAACAAACAACAACAAAAGGTATTGTCCGGCCTCTCTTGCTTGTTTTCTAGTTTTGAGTTGCAAGTAGGTTAGAAAGAGAGAAAGAGAGAAAGTTCGGAGCTGTTGTTTGTGAACACATGGAGGATCGAGGCAGGATCGACTTCTTTTTAGAGGCGAGTTCAAGAGGGAATAAAGTGGGTTCCAAGAGAGAGAATGGAAAAGGAAATGCTTTGGGGTTAAAGAGGCATGGTAACTTCTTGCAAAGAGCAAAGGCAAAACAAAAAACAAAAAACAAAAAAAAAGAAAGCTAAAAAAACGAGAGAGAGGTGATCTTTCTGAAAGAAGGAATCAGGGACTCTGACACTGCAATGGGGTCATGTGATTAGAGCCCTCTTTGGTTGTACAATATACCCTCATTGGATAGGAGTTTTTCTTTGTAAGAATTCAAATCATCGCTTCAAAAAGATGATTCTTCTGCTTACTGTTATCCCTTTTCCCCTTTATCTCTCTCTTCTTTTCCTTTTTCATTTTTGTGAGCTTGCTGCTAAACCATGTCCATGATTCTTATGCTTTTAATCAAACCCCATTAACGGGTTGCAATTTTCCGAAGTTTCTGTGTAAAGTCTCATTTGGTTTTAAGCTAAAGTCATATGGAAATTTGCTTTCAGTTGCCTATACCCGGTTACACAGGAAATCATAGGCAAAGGTGTCTTGAGAATTATGTGATTTAGTATTGAATTATGAGTGCTAGAGACTACGTGTCATTCACCCACATCCAGGATAATACGGACAAAAAAAAAAAAAAGGTCTTTGATTTTGTGACATAACCACATAAATCCATAACTTCAATCGAGTCTAACATTTAAGTCTATACGAGGTTTTGAATTGCAATATACAAGGGTGATATATTGCGGTTGTAATTAATTATGGTAATTGAAGTTTATAGGACTATAATTAACTTGGTTACTAGCATTCTTTTTCTTTTTCTTTTTTTAAAAAAAATCTTTAAGTTTGATGTTTATGTTCTTAACGATTGAAATATTGCTTTTAGAACTAAGTATAATTATAATTAATGCAATGTTGCATTAACAACTATTACGATGTTACGATCACAATTGCAATCAAGGATCAGATTTAGTACCACCTCTGGGTCATGATTCGAAACATTTCCGCTTCCACTGTATTGTCCAATGTTGGTGTTTCTAGCTAGCCAAGAAAGTCGAAAAGAACGAATTGGTGTGTTAAAATCTACAGTTAGGAACTTAGGATCAGCCTGTTGGGCCTGATCATGATCATCTAAGATTTCAACAAAAAGCACACAAGTACTGGATGTTGGCACGTATACGACAAGTGGTGATTGGGAGCGTCCTGAACCAATTATTGCATCTCCAATACGGCCATAGAATTATAATGATTCTACCTGACTAGTTTAATAGAAAAGGCATTAAATTATCAAATTGGAGAATAATAATAATAATAATAATAATAATAACAGGAAGCAGTAGAAGGACTATATACATGAATCAATTTAAAGATATTTACCTCCTTGTTGGAGGGATGGAGAGAGAGAGAGGACATATTCAAAAGCATGCATGCAGAATCAATCCACCATGCAGCTGTCTTTTAGGTTTCAAAAGTTGCATAATTGTTCTTAAATTGGGTGCATTCAATGAGAGGAAATTAGAGGAGAATATCTGATCCAAGATGAAAATTCATCATAAAGAATATAATATCTTCCTCTAAGGAAGGAATATCTTAATTCCAATTCTACGACTCTAAATTAAGGGAACACAACCAAACAAAGCTTAAAGGCAAAATCCACCCCCAAGAGAATAATAAAGGAGTAAGGAGCCCTAAGAGCGGGAATCTTCTTCTGCTACTAACTTTAATGAAGTGGGTAGGAAGGTAAGAAGATTCTCTTTAAATTTACAACAATCTTCGTGGGGTTTGTCAACTTTCCATTTTTTTTACCTCGGTAATCGTGAAACAATGCCTTAAATATTTTTTACCTATCTAAAAAAATTAAATTAAATGGGTGTTACAACTCATAAATATTATAATTAAGTAAAGTCTTTCTATTTTATTAATTTGAAATTTATATTTACCCCAAAGAATGTTACTGTAATTTATACTTATCACATTGTTGGTAAAAGAAGACAGTTTATTGATACATATATATTAATGTACTCACAACATTACGTTTATGTACCATAAACTAAAAGCTGGCATGGGAATTATATAAAATTTTAGAGTTAGCGCGACTGCAAACCCATTTTTTGCAGCTAGATAAAAGGTGAATGGTGCGATAGCTAGCAGCAAGAAATGCTTTTTGTTCCGGTGCATGGATAATGGATTATACATGGGAGATTGATAGATAAAGTTAAAAAGGACGTTTGCTCCTTGTGTGTGTGGGGGTGTGGGTGTGTGGTGAAGCAACTGCATCGAATTCCTCTTTTATTACCTTAGCAGCACACAGAGGAGAGAAAAACAAGGTGAGAGAAAGGGAGGAGTGAATGCCCAAAAAAAATAATAATAATAATGATGATGACGATGGTTGGTCGCTTTCTAAAATTCAGTCTTACAGAACAAGACTCCAACACATGCCTTTTGTGTAGATTCTCTTTTTATTCTTTTCTTTCTCCTCCTCTCTTTGCCAATGGCTTGCATGCAATTTCGTTCTTTCTATGTCTCTCTCTCTCTCTCTCTCTCCCACACACACACACACACACTCAATATAGAGGAAAAAGGCAGGAATATGCCCTCATTTTATTTTGGCATCAGACAAAAGGGAGATTCATATAAGCACGATATGGACGAATAACAGGCCGCCTGTCACCACGAGAATCCCTCCCTCCCTCCCTCTCTCTCTCTACCCCACCCACTCCGTCTGTCTCCTCTTTTGGATTGAAGCCGTGAAAATTTGAGACCGAGAATTGTTGCCAAATTCCTAGGGCTAGGACCAATTTTACGTATCAAAAGATACAGGTACATATTTGTTGTGAAAACAAGTGGCTCATCCATGGATCCCTATAAATGATAATAATTACAAACAACTTTCCCTTTTGTACCCTATTTCATTTGATGCTGGCTGAAGGTCCCATACATGGGGGTTGAGAGCTGTCTCTTATACACAGCTAGATGTGTATAAGAGACAGGTCTCTCTCTCTCTCTCTCTCTCACACACACACACACACACTCAACATAGAGGAAAAAGGCAGGAATATTCCCTCATTTTATTTTGGCATCAGACAAAAGGGATATTCATATAAGCACGATATGGACGAATATCAGGCCGCCTGTCACCACGAGAATCTCTCCCTCCCTCCCTCTCTCTCTCTACCCCACCCACTCCGTCTGTCTCTTCTTTTGGATTGAAACCGTGAAAATTTGAGACCGAGAATTGTTGCCAAATTCCTAGGGCTAGGACCAATTTTACGTATCAAAAGATACAGGTACATATTTGTTGTGAAAACAAGTGGCTCATCCATGGATCCCTATAAATGATAATAATTACAAACAACTTTCCCTTTTGTACCCTATTTAATTTGATGCTGGCTGAAGGTCCCATACATGGGGGTTGAGAGATGGGGCATCCAGCAAACTCTTACCAGCCTATGGCACACTCCTTATTCTTTATTATTTGTATATGAAAAGCCAGCTAATAGGGACCACTGTTCTTCTAATTCGGGTTTCCTTAAATGTCCTCATTTGAACGTGCGTGCATGTTTCCAAAATGGCCGTACTCACCATATTCGCTAAACAATAACTCCGCAATTTACTATTTGTTGATGATGCGCCTGTAACAACTCTAACCTTTGCTAGACGATAATTAGCTAGTTACTAACTCAAGGTTAGAATTTTTTTTTTTGGGGGGGGGGGGGATATTCAACTTTGGGTTTTCTCTGAGGTTTAGTAGCCAGAAGTATGAAGTTAATGATTACTGAAATTTTACTCTTTGTCATGTACAATAACAATCTTTAGTGGCATCACCAACATGTATATATCTCCAAATGGTAACTATTTTGGTCATCAAGGAAGGGAAGAGAAGAAGTAGAAAGGCAGAATTAAAAACTTCAATTAGTTGTCTACTTGTAAGTACTCTATTCTAAGCATTCAAAGCCGCAAATGTATAGGAGAAGATACAGAGACAATACAATGTATATTAACGCCTCTTGTCAAAGCTTTAGATACTTAGAATAATCAACAAAGTCTCGAACAATGAAAAGAAATTGAAGATCCTATTCGCCTGAATCCAATTTTCTGCCAATAATCTTCTCAATTGGGAGATTTTAAAGAGATCGAGAATTCAAAATTCGAAATTCTATTCAACTCGGTTCAAAGGAGAATGGAAAGAATAAAAGAGGAAAAGAATGGCCTTTATGTTGTGCATTACATGAAATATTCTTAAGCTTTACGGAAAGCCAGCGATGGATACATTTACGGGCGTAATGGTGTCTTGGGAAGAATCATTAGTTGGATGTTTTTTCATGTTAATGAGAAACTGATTGTGCTCTCTAGATTCCCTAGATAATTCATCTGGGATAGATTCCGCTCCTCAGCATTTGAACATAGTTTTCTTTTCATTGATGATTTCTAGCTGTCGGAATTTTGAATCATTTTTGATTGTTCGTGTACATATATGCTTATCATAATCTCCATTCTTCTTCTTCTTCTTTTGCTTTTAAGTGCAGAGGAAGCAGACAGCCGCAACCCAGAATTTCCCTTCAAAAGCAAATAAATCTGTTTTTGGTATTGATTGAAACAAATTAAGTATACCATTTGTTCCCCCCCCCCTCATAGATATACGGACGTTTTGAATTAATTCTTTTGTTCTTCATGTACATGCTTTGTCGATTATATTATTATTATTATTATTATTATTATTATTATTATTATTATTATTATTATTACTTTATTTTGCTTTACGAGGAACATTTAACCTACACATTGCAAATTTGCACTTAACAGTGATTAAATTCTAGTTGGGTAATTGATCCCAATTATGTGGTTTCATCTTTCTCTTCTCTCTCTATACGCTCAATGTCAAGGATGTTTTCGTGACATTGTGGAAATAAATTACGATTTTTGTATTTTTGAAAAAAAAAAAAAAACCAAAAGAAAAGTGTTGGTACACAAATTTAAACATTTTTGACCCCCAAAATACATAAAAGGTAATTTGACCACGCAGATAATTAAGATATAGAGTGCAGATGGCATCTGAAGGACGGAGGAAGTGGAGAATGGAATTAGAATCAGTTTATGTCGGCCTCTTAGCAAAATATAGGCTTTGCTGTGCAAAAGTTGCACTTTAGAGTGAGACTGACGACAGGAATTTAGACTATTATCACTTACAAGCTTTAATTGCCTGCTCGAACATCTCCTCTTCATGAGCCATGATGACATGTTAATGAAGCCAAAGTCTTGATGAAAACAATTGACACATTGGTGGGAGTCTCCTGTAGATTATAAATGTCGATTACATTGAGACTGAACTTGTATTTAGGCTATTATGGATGTAAATGATTTTATTGGTTCATAAAAAGAAAGTGGCTTCTTTTTATGTATCATTAGAGGAAAAAGTGGGGAAATATAGAAAGAGAGAAAAGAAAAAAAAAAAAGAACGGAATGGTGTTTATTTTTAAAATAATAATAATAATAATGAAGGGACAAAAGGATGGGTCACCCTCGCATGACCCAAGCCCCGACACCAAAATTCACACTCATCAGACCCAGGTAACGCCCACTTTGTTGACTTGTTCTAGTCTTTTATTATTATTATTATTATTATTTATCATCTTGTTTTAGAGGTTCTGAATGATTTTCTTTTTCCATTTTTATTTACTTGGTTAATTTCAAAGATCCTTCTGAATTCTGATTATTCTTGTTCTAGGGCTTAAGGCCCCAGCCAATGCTATCTATCTGGGCTACTGATAGGCAAACTGGGTTACACTTTCTTTATTTTGGTCCGATTCGCTTTGTCCCCGCAATATATTAAAGGCCCAACTTGTGAATTAAAAACTTCCATGGCTTCACTTTTAATAATATCAAAATAAATTCTGGGATTTCATTAGTCTTAGCGTTTGTAGTCCAACGGTTAGGATAATTGCCTTCCAAGCAATAGACCCGCGTTCGACTCCCGGCAAACGCAGTTTTAAATGTGTCTTCAAGCCGAAATTCGGCCTAAGCGAAAATAAGATTGCATTCAAAGGCTCAGTTTTTATGAGCCCACGAAATGCTTGTAGAAAGAATGCCCATCTCGGACCTTAAAGATGAAAGAGCAAGCTTTGAGGATTACCAACTTGTTGATTTACCCAACTTTAAAGGTTAAAAAGAGTTATTATTATCCCCTTACATTTTGGCACCCTGGAGACTGTTGGTTACGAGATTATCACTCAAAGGCTACATTGCATAATTTTACTGACATTTTGGAGACTGTTAGCAGCTATGTGTCACGGAGTTAGGCTGGTTAGAATTGACCTAGTATGCAACAAACGGATTTACAGTATACTTGAATTAACTCGTGACATTTGGTTCCAATTATTTTTAGCATTTTACATGCAAGAGAAGTTGTGATATCGAGTCGGGAAAACTGCTGGGACCAATTATCATGCGGTTTTAATTTCTGTATTATAAAAGGATAAAGAATAGTAAGTTGCGGAAATCAAATGAGAAATGCAAATGATTATGAGTTTGTGATGACTCTTGCTTTGACCCTAGATCAATCTAGTCATTTTCTAGTGACTCTGATTGAAAGGTTAAGATCGTTTTAAGTAAAGAAATACCCATAAAAAAAGAAAAAAAAAAACATGATAATGAATTTATTTGGTGAACTACACTGCTGCTCATGCCGTGCCATAGAGATAGTAACCCAATATTATTTTTTTTCTGGAGGGCTCCCCATGCGTCCATGAACATGAGACTACACATGGAAAAAAGTGATGAGTGTCCACCGCCATGCGGCACACCTTGTTTCATATGCATGAAAGCAACATCTAAACCAAAAAAAAAAAACAAACAAAAGAAGTCCTCTTTTCACAATTCACACCAAGTTATTTTATTAATCAAGACATTAAAGAGCAGACAGCAGTCTCTGTTCTTCTATTTGCTCTCATTTTTCATGGAAACCAAAAACAGTTCATTCTTTCCCCGAGCAGATCGCTTCTTTAATTGCTTATTCTAATGGCAGGGGGCATAGATGCTTGTCGTAACCAATTATCAGCCCAATGTTTTGAGACCCGACTAGCTGAATTACCCAACCCAAATAACCCAACTAGACTCTTGTTTGGTGCATTGGGTTTTGAGTCTCAAGTAATTTAGATTATTTCTTTAATTGCCCGAAGAAGAATGACGGGAAGGTGGTTGAGATCGAGAACCCGAGCCTTTCCTATGGACCTTTCGGCCGGGTAGCCACTCGGGCTACACTCAGTGGCTTACAGCTGCCTTTTAAAATGGTGGTGGGACCTTTTATTGAGCAGAACGCATCATAATTTCCGCATGGATTAGATGGAGCGCACAAGAAAAAGCAAAATGAATTACATTACAATCCTAATTAATTATGTCCAGTTTTGGCACCTTATTACCTTGGAGTGCGACAGCATCCAACGCCAACATAGTATTTACCCACATGACTTTCGCTTGGTTTTGACACGAAATTAGATCTTCTGCTTAATTTGAGTTAGGAAACACCCTTGCCCTTGACTGCCTGGGACCACGTAATAATTCAACTAATAAGTAGCCAGTGGGACGAAGGTGCTTTCTCACTGTGATTGCACCATTCCACAGCTTTTTCATGCCCCCCTAATCATATATGGTATGGCCCTCTCGCATACAACACGTCAACAAACAACATAAAAAAGAGCTTGTATTTACTTGCGATTGAGCTTCGGTTAGAACTTCAATATCTAATATCCCTATTGAGAAACGTCTGATAAGAGCAGAGCTTTATAGATGATGGACCCACGAATAGCGTAATAAGTTATCATAAAATGTCCCTTTAGCTTGATTTTTCAGGTCATTAATGAATAAGGGGTTGACAACAGCAAGTGGACTACAGGATATTGAAGCTTTGGGAATAGGCCACAGAGGTAAAAGCCTCATTTGGTGGTGGAGTAATGAACAGATCGTATGATAAACGCTACGGATTAGTAGACTAAAGTGCGATGGGACGAGACAGTGTGGGACTTGGAGAATATACTTGGCGATAACGCCGGAGAGCCGGAGGCAAAGCAGCGAGTCCCGACAGTAAAGTGTTCGTAGTGTCATCATCTTTCGGTGCACTAAAACCACAAAATGTGCTTTCCCCGCTAAAGGCACGTGCCCGGATGGCATCCCAGTAAAGCTCGTCTCTATTTTGAGAGGGGTCTTTTTGTCACTCAACACAATATAGCAGAACCGTTGTCTTTCTTCCCAACAACTCCTGAAACAAAAATCAGAAGTTGAGAGAGATTTCATTTTAATTAATGGTGATGCTTTAAGACCGATGCAAAGGCAAATGGGTCCGTGGGCATCGTTTTGCAACCACAACAACAAAAAAAAAAAAAAAAAAAAAAAAGGAGGCAAAAGAGACAAAGCCAGCCAGCTTGTTTTCCACTGGCTCACTTCAACAGCAACGTAGACGGAAAAAATGCTTCTACGAGCCAACGACTATCGTCTCTCAACACGTGGTAATTTGCCATCGGTTACTTGACCCTCACGATTTATTTATACAAGTCAAATAAGCAGAAACAAGGGCAAACATCAAGAGAGGTGAAGTGGCCTGGCATTCCAAATTTGGAGCTTTGTTCTTGGCTTGTGTCATAACGACCAGAAATAAAATCCCCATTAGAACGTAGCCACTCATGAAAATTAACAAAAGTGACACCTACTGTAATATACAAGCAAAATAGTCTATGAATATAAACTTAATAACAGAAAAAAAAAAAACGCAAGGAAGAGAATTTAATGAAAGCTCAGGTAATTCAACCGAACGGTCAGTTCCAATCAGTTCGTGGAACTCCCGCAACCTTTTTAAGTAACCAATTAAAATCCTGAAATTCCCACCCGTAACCGTAAAAATCAAAGAGAGAAAAAAAAAAAGAAGGTAAATGACCGACAAATCTTTTTTTTTTTAAAAAAAATGAACCCTAAAATGGAGAAAGGAAAGAAAAAAAAAAAACCATAATGGGATTGGCGGACCCTAAACCCCTCAAATCAAAATGGGCAGTTGACCACACTTACTTACGCGCGGTGTGCACATTTTAATTGGAGCTTCTTTACATTTCTAGGGTGTGACGCCTCTGGTAGGGGTCCCCAACGCAGGGGGAGTATGGCCGTCTGATCCCTTTGATGGGTCATCGGACGACTGGTGTAACCCGTCATCGTTCCCTCCCCTATTGATATCCTCAATCATCCGGAGCACCTCTTGCATAGGTGGTCTCTGATCAGGGACCGTTGAGACGCAAGCCATGGCTATCTGCAACAACTGAACCATCTCTTCCTCAATGTTATGATACCTCATCAACTCCACATCAAACACCTCAGCCGTCCATTCCTCCCGAACCACAGACTGGACCCACCTAGGCAAGTCAATCCCTTCCTCTCCCAGGGATGCTTGATTGGGTGCCTTGCCAGTCAAAAGCTCAAGGAGCAATACACCGAAACTGTACACATCGGATTTGAAGGTGGCCTTGCGGGTTTCGACCACTTCCGGGGCTCGATAGCCTGCAACGCGGCTGGAAGGAATGGAGGTGCCAAAAAGCGGGTTGAGACCGAAGTCCGAAATGCAAGCGTCGTGGTCGGGTCGGAGCAGGATGTTGGAGGATTTGATGTTGCCGTGAACCACTTTTCCCGCCACGTGGAGGTGGGCCAGGCCTCTTGCCGTATTCATTGCTATTCTCATCCGGTTGTCCCAGTCCAGAGGTGTCCGGCCTGAACCTCTACTACCTGCAACGACATTGTCGCCGGAAGTTCGGGTTACATTGTACAAATAATATTTTTCTCATTCATCCTAACATATATATATATATATAATTATTTTGTTTTATTTTTTTTTGCCGCCTCAAGAAATTGACTACCTAATGGCTAAAAACACAAAGCAACAACTAATGAAAAATAAATGTTAATAAGAAAGGAGAAAGGGACAATTCCGTCACGTGGAGCGGGACCCTGGTGAATGGTCAAAATGCCATACCAATGAATGGCCAACAGGTCACACGCCCTTACAAATTGCTGGTCAATCACAAAACTCACAGTAGCATTAACAAGTGTGCTGCTGCTGAAGACTTGGTAAATAGTAATAGTAAGAGCGTATCATAATTCCAATAGAAAGAATTTTTTTGTTAGGCGAAATGATTAAACGTAAAAAATTCCCTCAATTCAATGGGTAGTAGTAGTACCAACAATGTACGTAATTACTTCAAAATTTAAAAAACAATGCGGGATTTGACAACAAGAATCTCGTTACTAAATCATATTCTTCATTTTTCTGTGTACAAAAATTAGCCCACAATGAGGTCCGTGGCTGAGTGTTTTGGGTGATGCAAATGATGAGTGTGTGTCGAAGAATGTAGGGTCTCATAATTATAAACATTAAAAAATAAACAGACAACAGGAAAACAAGATGGGGACCAAACAAAAAGAGAGACAGCCAGTGCACGCTCAGGCAACCAAAGCGGAGTTGGGGCACTCTACGAATGAGTGCAAGGGTAGAGCCTAGAACAGAGAGATGGTCCTCGCTTTTTTTGGTTTTCACTTTTCTTCCTTCTTTCTTTCTTTCTTTTTTTAATTTTTAGCAATAAAGAGTAGAATCGGCGAACCCACCTACCGCAAGCCAACGCAATTAGGTGAGGACATTGTTTTGGAGCGCACATGCACATGCACATGCATAGCTCTGATTTTGAAAGAAACAAAAAAAAAAAAACTAGGAAAATTTTGAGAACAAGAGATTAGAACCGAGAACGAATTAGCTTGAGAAGAACAGTAGCAAAAACAAAGAAAATAAACAATGAACAGATCAGTAAATATTGAAACCATACCATGAAGAAGAGCAGACAAGCTACCGGCGGCCATGTAATCATAAACGAGCAATTTCTCATCCCTAGAGTAATAAAAGGCCCTCAATGGAACCACATTGTCGTGCTTAATTTTGCCCAGAACCTCCATTTGCAACTCGAACTCTCTTCTTGTGACGACAACGTCCTTGAGCCTCTTCACCACCACCGTCGTGCCTTCCTCGAGCACTGCCTTGTAAGAAGTCCCCACGCTTCCTTTCCCCAAAACCTCTGCGGAGGCCCTCAACAAGTCCTCCAAATCGAAGCTGTAGACCCCTCCCTCCAAAAACACTAGTTTGTTCCTTTCCGCCTCCGTGGACCCACCAGTTACTTCGTCCTTCGACGAGGATGTCCCCGCCTCCGCCTGCTCTGCGCGTACCCCGGGGGGACGTTTTAGGGGTTTTGCTGGCTGCCTTCGGCGTTTCCTCCGGAGACAAAACAGCAACAGAAGCAAGAGTAAAAGAGCGGCCAAAGCGGAACCAATTGCAATTAAAACAATGGCCACAGTGGAAAGCTTCTTGGACTTCTTGCCGGCTGGGACCGGAGGTAAGACTTCTGGAGGGGGTGAAGCTGGAGAAGGGAAAAATGGGCTGCAAGGCGGCAATGGGCCACCGCAGAGAGCTAAATTTCCGGTAAATGATGACGCGGGGAAGCTGGATAGCACTTTGGGTATTGAGCCATTGAGATTATTGTTCGACACATTGAAGCCTTTCAAATTTGGAGGGCTTATACTGGGCAAACCACCAGAGAAACGGTTGTTCTCCAAGAAAAGGCGCGTTAGATGTGTCAAATTGTTAACAGAAAATGGGATTGGGCCCGTGAAGTTATTTGAGGAGAGGTCTAAACGGGATAATCGGGTCAAACCAGTCACACTGGCCGGAAAATTGCCAGACAACTCGTTGTTTTGAAGAAAGATACTCCGGAGGAACGTTAAATTGGAGAAATCGGAGGGGATCTCGCCGGAGAGACCGTTAAAGCGGAGACTTAAAACACGGAGCCGACTCAGATTGCCGAGAGTGTTGGGAGGTATAGGACCGAGGAGGCCGACTCCCGGAAGCCGCAGACTGTACACGAATGACTGCTTAGCATCGCAGCCGACACCGACCCAGCTGCAAGCCGACTGGGACGCATTCCATTGTAGCCGATTGGCGTGAGGAACTTGAGAAATAAACGCAAGAAGAGCTTGCCTGTCCTGTACCGGCTCCGAATCAACTCGTCGCCCCTGACTAAGTAGCAGCGGTAGCAAAACGAAGAAAACAGCCACCAAATCCAAAATCGCCGCCATTAAGAGGACAATTTTGTGGTCTTGAAACACTGTAACATTAGCAAAAAATTGTCTTTTTTCTTTTGTTTACTTCTATGCCGGTTTTGGCGGGCGGTTTTCTGGTCAGGCTCTGTCGGAGAGCGGGGAAGGAGAGGGGAGAGAGAGAGAAAGTAATGAGTGTGAGAGACTCGGCATAAAGTGAGCCAAGAGAGGCTTTGCTTGTAGAAGGTGTCACGTTCACAGACTCACCCAAAAAAATTAAAAAAATTAAAAAAAAAATAAACCAAAGTGGAACATTGGTCTAGCCGGCGCTTTAAAGTGCAAAACGTTTTTTTTTTTATACGATTTAGTAACAGCCGTAAAAAGTCTCAAAGACTCAACCACACTCTCGGATTTTTTGCAGTCGCGATTGAAGAGCGTGGAATTTCGTTCAGTTGAAATTTAAAAAATTGATTGGGCCGTAACGATGTATTTTGTATTAAAATTTAAAAAAAATTAAGCAAACCCAATTTAATAAATACATGATAAATAATATATATATAAGTTAATTATTTTTAACACAAACAAATAAAATTAAGAATAAAAATTTTATTTTAATATCTTTTTATGACTATTATATGTTTATTAAATATGACTACATAGCAATGTTTTTAAGTAATTATTTTTAGTTTGTTTTGGCTTCAAGTAGTATTAGGTAAGCATGTTCTCATCACTTTTTATTTTTTTTTAATTTTTATCTAAGCACCAAATCAATTTTTATCTGCCTTTGTTGCTTGATTGAGTGCAAACATGGATTTCAATTTGGCAAGTGAACAAAGGATATAGTTTTCTGTGTCGTTTGCGGGTAAGGAAAGAGGCCGGCCCGGGTATTCTCTGACGGTCCCAGTTAATTAGCACCCAAGTCACCAATAAACCGTCCCGCCCGACTTGGTATACGCACATCAGTTGCTTGACCATTTTGACACTGACTAATGCGCTGTAAAGAAGGCCGGGCGTGTCACGGTGTGCAGCTCATAAGATTTTCACATGGTCCTATCGCATATTTTTATTTCAGTTCAGAGCCATTCATGACTGTATTTGACAATATCACGAAATTGTCGCAACAGGACGCAACCGGCAACCTTTGCTCTAGAGTGGAGCTGTTAGGACTTGTGTAGGCTACTTGGATTCGCATATACGGATCGCATTTCGGTGTGACAAATTTGTAGCAAATATTTTAATATCTCTAGTATTATTCCTATGTCTTATCAGCTATAAAAAAAACATGTTATATAAACCAGTAGAAATGCATTAATTTTAAGGAAATGTTATATAAGGTAGCTGCAAACCCCACCGGGCGGTGATTGTGCTGGAGTAATGTTGTGGGTTATGGCTTGTTGTCCACCGTTTTATTAGGTTCGGTAAGAAAAATTTCCTTGTAACCCCATTTTCTGTATTATCTAGATCTGCAAACTGGCAGTGCAATTATTCAATCATTTTCGATGACCTTACTCTATGTATCCAAATTTTGTTTCGTCCTTGATTAAAATAAAAAAATGTTGTTGCTTGCCAACGTGCATGCATAACTACCACTTAAAGGTCACCAACATATCATTTGTCTGCCACAACTTGCGGAGGTACTTGAAAAAGCTCTTAACCATGAGCCTCCATGACATTTAAAAGTCAAACAGAAATGCAAGAGAAAATGCCGGAAGCTGCTGTTGATATTTGAGCCCGGTTGGCTCCAAGGCAAGAAGCGTGCTTTTTGCCGGATATTAATTTTGCTTTGCTATCCAGTACACCTACTGATACTTCATTGGACAGCAATAAGTCAAACTGAACAGGCAGTGGAGCTTGAAATAAAATTGAAAAACTTTTTGAATTATACGTTAACCTTATATTTCTTTATAAGACGACGACCAATAACATAACTTCTTGTTACGGTTCTTTCATAATTTTAATATCAAAATTAACTGGCGAGCCGGCTGATAGCACGTCAAGGACCCAGTCCATCTACTGAAGTGAAAGAGTCGTGGGCGCGTTTCCCGCCATATGCCAATGGCAGAAATCATACGGCTATGTTGACCTCCCCAAAAAAGAAAACAAATGGCTAATGCCTTAGTTGTCATCACCACTTTCGACCCAAAAAGAATACGAAAGAAAGAAAGAAAGAAAAAAGTATATTAAAAGAAAAAACATGGAGAAGATGAAGAGGCTTAGTCCTTTCTTTGGGGGTTGAACAGCATGAACACTGGAAAATAGCAGCCAGTCGATAGGATTTGATAACGCAATAGAGCGGAGGACTTACACACTATATTAATTGATTAGTCGGTAAATAAGTTTTTAAACGTGAGACGTGTAGCTAAAAAAAAATTATATTAAAAAATAATAATGAATAATATATAAATAAATATGATTTATAAAATTAATAATTAAAATTGTATATTAAAATATAATGATAAATACAAAAATTTGATGTTCAAAATTTGCCACGTTTACTTGTCACGTTTTGCAACATAAGCATATGATTGCAAATCATAGCAATTTAGTAATGTAGGACCTTTATAGCATTCTTTTTTTCCGACAAAGTTTTGTACGAACACACGCTGTTCAAGAAACCTATTTATTCGAAGTTCAAGTCCAGTTGGCTCCATTATTATAGATATTGGTCTTTAATTTCCAGTGTACCAAAAAAAAAAAAGTACTATGCGACAAACTTGGTTCACGAAAATAGGTTTTTGTTGTACCAAACATGTCAAATAGTACAATTTGTTTCATATAATAAATTGATGAATCTGAACGAAAGAGCAACTAACACGGTCGAAGAAGAAAAATCGAATAATGGGCAAAGTAATGATTCTACGCACCTTTTAGTAATTTGATTTTGGTAACAGTTTCATGGAAGTGTTGCGTTTGGACAAACTAAAAAATCCCATATGAACATTTTTATAAAGTATGAAACGTAATAATTTTTATCTAGACAAATTGAGAGCTGTTAACCGCGCTAGCGGACTCGACCAAACGCGATGGAGTCAAGGTATTGCAACCATGTGCTTGATCACTTTACAATTTTCATGACGTCAAATGTTGGATCATGATGTCCATGCAACCACAACATCGCTAAAAACTAGTTTAATTTACGCGGGTTGCATACTAATTGGAGTAGCATAGGGTTGTGCAGCAATATAGTTATAGTCTTGTACTGTATTACAATTGGAACCACAGATGAACGGTGGTGATACTCTAGTCACTTTGGGTGGGGTTCATTGAGGGCCAGGGCTTGTGTCTCACTTTCACCCAAAAAATTCCTTCTTACGGCAAGTTCTAGTTGAATATTTCTGCAACAAATTTCAGGTTTTGTTGAGTGAAGCACTCCTTTCTGCCTTGCAATCACATGTGCTATTCATTGGAATGCTTTTTTTTTTTTTTTACTCTTCTTTTGACTTATTTTCTTTTCCGACACAGTGTGAAAGTACTCCATATTATCTACCGCTGTTTCTTACCAATAATTTGATTTTACATTCAGTCCGGAAAATGGTGAGCTAGATCATAATTTTTCAGGATTTGAGTTTTCTTATACAAGGCCAAATTTAAGTGACCTGACTCTTTGGTGCATGATCAATTGCTTGCACATTGGCGAGGCATGTTAACATGTTGACTGCTTAATGTAGGAACTTCCGAGTTTTGTGCAAGGCTGCTACAGATGTATCTGGAGATGTTCCCAGTAGCAGACCTAGTGGGATAAGCCAGTACGAATGGATAATTGAGACTTTGACAACTCTTTTCCCTGTCTGGGTGTGTATTTCTAGTTTTTTAGTTCAGCTCAATTTTTGAGCTCAGTACTTTAACAACTTGTTGCTGAGAATAATTGAGTTTAGGTTTAAGTGTTTAATTGTGAAGCTTCGCATACTTGCTAACAGGTTATTGGCAAAAGGTCATAGTGGCCACCATTGTTGGGATCTACAAACCAGCTGCTGTAAGATATATGCCTTATTTTACTACTCTGACAGCAGAAAAATTGACTGTTGCTTAATCAATTACTGTTGACATTTACTACAGGTTACATGGTTGGAGACAGAACTCTTTACTCTGGGCCTGGGTTTCCTCATGCTTTCAATGGGATTGAATTTGACGTTCGAATATTTTAGACGGTGCTTATGAAATCTATGGACAGTAAGAGACAGCTCTTTGCATATCAAGGACGACTGGTGAGCGAAGGGAGATATTTTTTCTCTCTCTCTCTATAAAGCTTTTTCCTGATACAGTTATATATTTAATTGGTGCAGGTGGGTGTAGGATTGTTTGCCCAGTACTTAATTAAACCATTGTTGGGTTCCGTTATCGCAATGGTAATTGCTCAACATTTTTTCAGCATACGACACCTTTTCAACATTTGGTTTAATTCCTGTATCCTAGAATTGGTTTCGTGGCCGTGCCTGATTGTGTTTTAAAAGCAATGCTAACGCTCAGTTCACCAATAATAATGTTTTCGTAAACACTCAATGTACTTTTGGAAATTGGCAACATTTATTTGATAGTGCTTTGGTGGGCTCCAAAGCCATGAAAAACGCTCAATTGGTTTAATATTGTAATGTGTTTGCATCCTACAATGATTTTATCCAAGTGTTTAAAGTGAGGTTTCAGTGTTTTATCACAATTCTAAGGCATCTGCGGTCTGTCAGTATTTTCTTTTTTCATTTGCGCCAAACTTTTCTTGCCGTGGAATTCCAGTATGCATCTTCTTGTCCTTACGTGCTATGTATTTTGTTGTGGTAGGCATCCGAGGGGTCATGAATTAACTTTTATACTCTGTTCAATTGTAATTCAATTTTCACTTTTACAGTTTACTTTGAGGATGCTCGTGAAATAGAAGGGGAAGTACACAATCCCTTCGGCTGTTTTATTGTGAAAATAGCATGTTAGCGTGCTGCTGTGCACCCTGATTTGAACTGTAATTTTGTTCCTTGTCATTTCAGACTCTGAAATTGTCAGCATCCCTTGTAACGGGTCTTATTTTGGTCTCATGTTGCCCCGGAGGTCAGGCTTCTAATGTTGCAACCTATACATCGAAGGGGAATGTAGCACTTTCAGCTCTTACGACCACGTAAGTGCAATGTATGTCAGCATGCAAATTCTGTTTGGGTAATCAAATCTCTTCAGTTTTAGTTCACTGTTTTGTATGTATGCTCATTACTTTCTAATTATACCAAGGTACTGAAACTTTTACGATGACCATTAAGTGTTGCTGCCCCCGAAAATTTAATAAACAGAATTAGTTGTTCAATATCCTAACAGGGGGTGCTAACCTATAACATAACTGCTAGATTCATTTGCCTGTTTTTCAACTTAAGTTTTTATTGTTTATTTTGTTTCCCAATTTATATGTGGTTTTTATAGATGTTCGACTATCGGAGCAATTATCATGACACCACCTCTTACTAAGCTCTTTGCTGGCCAGCTTGTTGCAGTTGCTGCTGTGGTAAGTTAGACTCGGTTACAGAAACTTGATGAACCATTAGTCCCGAACAAGAGAGTAGCAGTACCTGTTTATGTGGTTTTCCTTTTAGATCCTTGAGAGTCTTTTGTAAGCACTGGGATAACGTATGAGGTCAGTGAACCAATTGGCAGTCTTCAGTTCTAAAATCCGTTAACTAGTGAACCTTACTATATTTTTGCAACGTAGATGAATCAATGGCACCTAAGAAACCTATGTGGCCGAAACATAGTTCAAAATCTCTAGGATTTCTAGAGAAAGGCTATATGATTGACAAACCCTTGCTTTCTCGTACCTTTTCAGGGTTTGGCTATCAGCACTTTTCGGGTTGTTCTAGGGCCAACTGTTGTCGGAGGTATCTTGAATTTCTAAAAAGTCATTTTGTGCATCACAGTTGGCCTAAATAGAGTTTGCCATTGCCAGGATGACTTAGAAAGAAGGGTTTCGCATACAAACAAGCAATGATCGTATTTATATATATACCCCAGTGCTGGCAAATGAATTCTTCCCTAAATTCACTTCAAAGATAATCACTGTAACACCTTTGGTCGGAGTTATTTTCTCAACATTACTCTGTGCAAGCCCGGTAAGTTTCAAAACCAAAATTATGGCATTATATCATTTTCTACGATAACGTCAATATTCACTTTTTCTTAGGATTGGAGAATAGTCAGAAGTCCTGAAAGCCCAAGTTACACAATCGATAATGCCAGTGGCTCTGCCACATGGCCCTGCATTTGCTGTCGGTTATTTGATGTAGCATCTTTTGGTGAATCAACTTTCCGTACCATATCCATAGAATGTGGCGTGCAGGTAAATATGATCAGTTTTATGAGGTCCCTTATATTGTCCAATGAGAAGGGAATAATTTAAATTAGTTTATTTAGCTGTTTTGTTAATCCTTTACCATGCATCTGTAAAGCTCTGCTCTTGGATTTTTACTTGCCTAGAAACATTTTACAAACCCCCTTGTGGCTGTGCCTTCAGCTGTTAGCGTTGTTTTCATGGCGGCAAGACTTATGCTACATCTATTAGAGCTCCAGGTGCTCTATTTTCTATTCATACGGTAACTTGGGCTCGTTTTGTATCATGGAGGACTATTTGAATGTTTTTCCTTGCATAACTGGCTTGCAGCTTGGCGGGAGTGCCCTTGCTGTATTTTGGAGGAAGAGGCCAATTCCAGTTGACGAAAAAGATGACTTCAAGGAATAAAATATGAAGACTTGCTGTACTTTTCAGCAGTATCGGACTTCTTGAACAATCGTTAGTATTGAAAATTCATCTTTCGGTGGAGTTGGGTTGTATACTTCTATGGCTGGTACATTTTTTGACCAATCTTGTGGGGAAGCAGAAGTTTTTTATTACTGTAGGGCATGGGAATAACAAGGGAACCTTTGCAAATTAAATTTCAAATTTTAGGATGAAAAAAAGAGAAAATTGAGATGGTTGAATGACTCTTGCATGCCATTGTTGGAGCATGTTAAGATTTGCTCTTTGTTGATTGCCTTTTTTCCTGCTTCTGACCTGCCTTCGGTTTGTAATTGGAACGCCACCTGGGAGAGGGAAGCCCGGCTTAAAGTTCAATCCCTTTACTGCTTGAGATCATGGATTCGAGCAATCAAGGTGAACTTCAAGCCACGCGGGGACGCAGTTCATGCGCGGGTTCAGATTACAGGCAGGCAGGGAGACGGAGGGAAGGAAGCAAAGAGTGAGTGAATTGGTAGCTAAATATGACAATAGCGCAGTGGAAACGAAGCCTAAAATTGCCAAAGCCAACTAGCTCCCACTACGAAGGAATTGTTAGCTGAATATGACAACAGCCTCGGTCCTACTGCCGTATGCCCAACGATCTCTATCAATTATAACATTGTGCATTGAGGTTCTTTCTTGGTTTAAGTTCGGTTTTCCGTTGTTTTGACTATCAAAGACTTTTAGCAGACATGGTAGTATTGGTTTGCACCGTCAAATTCAAACGGCATTGTAACTTGATTTACTTAATTTTGCCAATGTTTTGACTGGACTTAAAAATTAGATTGATTTTGGAAATATGCGACTGAACAAGAAACTGTGTATATGAACAACAGACTCTGCAAATAGACATCATATTCGATTATTAGCATAGCGACAAAAACATCGCTTTCTCTCGTCAAATATCAGACCCGAATCACTGTTGCGACTGCTCTTCACGATTAACAGTAACTGATGCAACAAAAGCAAAAAATTTAAAAAATAATATATATATATATATATACAAATTGTACAAATACAAAAAATGTATATTTTTTCTACACCATTTATTTAGTTAGTTATATATTTGAGCAAATATAATTACGTGAACGATCCGAAAATCTTATGTGTCTTCATGTATTGTTTCTCATTCATCGGTAATTTTATTCGTCAAAATGTCACGAATTCTCTCTTGAGTCAAGGAACTTGAGAGGATTGAAATTCGAATTTTATTGAAGGCAAAATCAAATAAGGTTTAGATTAAACTGCAAACTTATGCTTGTTTTCTTTCAAGTCAAAACATAAAAGGTATATATTGTTTATTTGTTGAGTTGAGTTAACGAATTCCATTAAAACAAAAAAAAAAGGAGAGAAAGAGAGAGGAAGAGAGTAGATTAGCGTACATTGAACCAAATTCAATTCATGGGGTCTCTCTTTTTTTTTTTTTTCAAATATATTAATTTGCCGCTCTCTCTCTCTCTTTCTGTTTTTTATTTTTGGAGAAAAGTGAATTTAACTTTCTTGATGTGTGTGAAATGAAGTTGATTTGAGTGTTAACTTTTGTTTTAAAAAAAGTAGAAAAAATTTTCAAAGAAAATTTGAACAGTTGCCATAAGAAAAGAAAAAACATATTGTAAAGACGATCTACTGGTTGCGTTTTTATCCTTCTCGTTGAAAAACATGGACACGACACGACACCATATAAGTCCGTTTACTGGTCTTAAAAAGTCAAAAATCAATTAAAAAAAAAAAAACAGAGAGAGAGAGAGATGCGCGCAAGGAGACGTCGACACGGAGGAACGGCGAATGGAGAAAAAAAATTAAAGGGGGAATTAGATGCGGACATTACCGTCCGTTGATTAAATTAAGAAACAGATGCGAAAGCAATTGGGTCATGATATTGGTATAAATTCAAGACAGAGCCTCCAAGAAAGCAACAATCGGAGAGTCATGTCTCAGCCTCAGACCAACTGGGAAGCTGATAAAATGTGAGGTTTTAACTCCTTCTTGCTGTCTTCTTCTTCTTCTTGTTTTTTTTTACCCTCTCTCGTAGTTGCCTTTTCTTGTTCTTGTTCTTGTTTTCGTTTTCTTTTATGTCTTTTTTTTTTGTTGGGCTTTCGGACCATTCGTTGTTCTTGTTTTGTGTTTTATCGAGTTTAGGGTTTGATATATTCTTATGTATTTCTTTGATAGATGTCATTGGATTTTTTTTTTTTGTATTTTTGTTTTTCATGGTTTCTTGCTTTGCTTGTGTTTTTTCTTTTCTATCTTTTGGCAAATATTATTTGCCCTAACTTGAATTCGCCTCGCCTCGCCTCGCTTCGCTTGGGCGGCGTTTGTGTTCGAATTTGAATATTGTCTTTGTAATATCGGATATTTTTAAGAGTTCGGAATTTCCCAAATGTTGATCTCTTTAATGAAAGTTCATGTTTTTCTGCTCGGATTTTGGGGCTGGGGGGCTGGGGTTAGGGTTTTGATGTTATGTTTTCTTGATTGACTTCTACGTAAACTTCAATCTTTCTTTTCTGATATATTATGCATGCGCTTCCCGCTCTCTCTCTGAAACATTTGTTTTATCGAGTCTTTGATGGGATTCCTGACGAGAGCTTCTTTTAGCCCATGTGTTAAAGATTCATACTTAGATTTCTGACACTGTCTGCAACCAGACTGATCATCTGTCTTCTGTTTAACGAATAAAAGTAAAAGAGTTGATATGGGATGGATTTCTGGTGGATTGTTGACTGGAGAAGACTGGACTTTCAGAATGTGGGAAAGGTTACTTCAAAAAAAATTTGTTGATTAAATTGGGCTGCAAAATTTGCGTTGAGTGAAATGCTGTGATGACAAAGAATCTTGGGCCTTTGAGAAATGGGAAAGAAGGAGGGACGATATAGGCGAACATCCATTTCACAAATTGCTAAACTGAAAGAACTCTCACATTTTATTGGTGAAATGTCTGCCTTCTTTTCCCAATTAACAGCTCTACTTTTCATTATTAAGGAAATCTGATAAGATTCTACATACATATCCTAAAATATCAGAACAAAAGATTACATGATAATTGCTCTGAATTTTACATTTTTTTTTGCTGCAATAGCGGTGTAGTTTCTACTGTCAAATAGTTAGCTTGCTTAAACCAGAAGATGAAAATTTTGCTTTGCTAAACTTCTTAGTTATGTTAAATCAGTTTGGTGCCTGGTTAACAGACCAGATGTTGGGACTCTGAAATTTTGAACTTCTTTATATTTGTTGTCTACATTTTTTAGCACCTAAGAGGGCTTCCTACAGGTTCTTTCATAATTTTGAATTTATGATTGTTGTCATATTCTGTTCACTTCATGCAATAGGTTGGATGTTTACATATATGATTACTTTATGAAGAGGAAACTTCATGCTTCTGCAAAGGCATTTCAAGCTGAAGGAAAAGTGTCTACAGATCCTGTAGGTAAGACTACCTGAAAGAATTGGAGAATGGTGACAGTAAAAAATAAAACAAAAGAAAGGAAAATGTAAAGCAAGTAGGATTGTTCCATGTTTTTTATTGTTCTTCATATAGTTTGATGAAATGATGATTCTGCAATTACTTTTTCCTAGCTATTGATGCACCTGGGGGTTTTCTCTTTGAGTGGTGGTCTGTCTTTTGGGACATTTTCATTGCTAAGACAAATGAGAAACACTCTGAAGCTGCTGCATCTTATATTGAGGTTGGTGTATGAGATTTTTTTAGTTCAACACAAATAATATTTTGTCTCATGGTCATTTTCTCTGGTTTAAGTTCATATGGTAGCTTCATAGCCATCATTAAAGACTTCACTTTTTATTAGGTATTCGCTTCAGGGATTCATTATATGACTGTCTTGTTACAAGGGTACTTGACAATTTTTTAGAATATACATTTTGGAAATGGCAGAATCAGTTTGCTAAGGCCCGGGAATTACAGCAACATCAACAGCATCAGATTCCAAAGCCTCAGCAGCATCAACAGATGCAGATGCAGCAGCTATTATTGCAGAGGCATGCTCAACAGCAACAACAGCAGCAGCAAAGAAGAGATGGGAACCAGCATTTGAATGGTAGTGGCTCTGTGCCTGCTACTAATGATGCTACAAGGCATAGTTCAGCAACTGTAAGTGCTTTGGCAACAAAAATGTACGAGGATAAATTAAAGCTTCCACTTCAGAGAGATTCCTTGGATGATGCAGCTATTAAGGTGCTGAGTTTTGTGAGAGATCTAAGCGATTGATTTCTTTCAATTCTCTAAGGTTGCAACTCTAACATCAGGTTATTGTACAGCAAAGATTAAGTGATAACACAGGCCAGCTTCTTGATCCTAATCATGCTCCAATGTTGAAATCTGCTGGATTGGGTGGTCAGCCTCCAGGGTACTTATTCAGTATCTTATTTTTGTTCCTGTGATTGCGTGATGCTTGTTTTTGGTTTAGCTTCTATCTTTGGCCTGTCAAGTCAGTAAGCCTTTACTTTCCTTGGCAGGCAAACATTGCATGGTACACCTGGAGGTTCAGGAAATCTTCAACATGTTCAAAATCGGAATCAGCAACTTCCTGTGTCTACCCAGGTTAACTTGCGTCTTGGGAATTTTTTTTAATAGAACTACTATTTTATGTATGTCTAACATACCTCTATGCAACAGGACATAAAGAGTGAGATGAATGCAATGATAAATCCCAGGAATGCTGGTTTGGAAGGATCTTTGATTGGAGTTCATGGTACTAATTCATTTGATCAATTACTATTTTCAAACTGAAAAGTTCTCTTTATCTATTTTATATCTAAATATTAGGTTTGGATATGAAAATTTGAGCAACAGGATTGATCTTTCTGAAAATGGCTTTGTTGGTGGGTGTGTTTTGGTATTTGTGCTTGTTAATTGATGGTGCTTTTGTACTGCAAATTATGTGGTGATTGGAACCTTCATCTGACATGAAATGACTGAGAGCTTGAGAGTTGAACATGAACCTTAAAGTTAAATTTGTTATTTCTTTTTCAAGATGGAAGCAAATTTTTTCCCTCTATTATGATTACTGTTTAAATCCATTTCTAATATTGTAGATTTGAGTACATAGCTAAATATGTAAACACAGATGACTTTACTGGATACGATAAAACTAAATACATAATAAAGGTTCATGTTTTCTGACCTTACATTTCCTTTGAAAACCTTCATTGATAGAATCTCTTAAAAGAAATACAGTGGAATGGAAACGCACCATATGATCTACTTGTTTCAGTAGAGCAGTCAAAATGTTAATATTTGTGCACTATAAATGCTTGCAAATTTGTATCATCATATCAATGACAGAGGAATTATATCATTTTTACCCTTTGTGAATTTCATGATTAGGTGAGTACTTTGATTTTCATTTTGTGACTCAGGCTCCATGGCTTGAAATCCATGATTGCTCATTTATCCATGATTCATTCCAAGAGCATGATTTAATTACTTTGATCATTGGAACTAAATTACTTTGATCATTGGAACTAAATTACTTTGATCATTGGAACTAACTTAATTTGATATTTTTATAGGATCGAATCAAGTAGGAAACAATTTGACTTTGAAAGGAGTGCCTTTGACAGTAAGCTTTTTAACTTAATATTTGTTGGTGCTTGGCCTTATTGGGATTGCTTAACAGTTGCTTAGAGCAATATGTAACATTATTAAGTATACAACGTTATACTGTTGCATTAAGTTACAGTTTAGATTAAGCTAATCTTACCTGGATGCTTTGTTAGGGACTGGATCAGCTTGGGCTTCTTCAGCATCAAAGGCTGATGCAAGCCTCTCAACCCCTGACCAAATTTCAGTTACAACAGCAGTTGATCCTTCAAGCACAGCAAAACTTGGCATCACCATCTGCCAGTGATTTGGAACGTAGAAAACTGAGTATGCTTCTCAATAACCAGAATATGGCACTTGGGAAGGATGGACCATTTAATTCTGGCGATGTCCTTAGTAATATTGGATCACCAATGCAAGTTGGTTCTCCTGTACTACCTCGTACAGACACAGATATGCTAATTAAGGTACTTTTTGTGAATACCACTACTAGAAAAGAATTATGTTTGTAAGATTCCCAAAACAAGATCTTAAGTTTCCCATTATCTTTTAGTAAACATTGATCTCGTCTCTTTTTCCCTTGGATGGATACATCTTGCAATCTTTGCTATTTCCTTCAGATTTATGGGGTCTTACTTCCCTCTAGGCATTCACTTATTTTCTTGAGTTCTAAAAGTTGCAACAGCAACAATTGCAGAGCAACAGTCAAAGGCAGCGACAATACCCTCAGCATCCTCTTTCAAGTCAGCAGTCACAGAATTCAGGTCAACACATCCAGCATCAGGAGAAAATGATTGGTTCTGGTAGCATTACCATGGATGGCAGCATGTCAAACGTCTTTCAAGGAAATGACCAGGCACACTATCCACCAGTTTCTGATTTCATAAATTTTAACAACTGAAGCCTGAATCTGTTATTTTGTGGATAATTTCTCTTTTCACCTTTTGGCTAAAAGATTATTTTCCAAATGCTAGACTGGCATTGAGGTTTAGCTTTTATTTGTCTCATCAATCTATCACAATTACTCAGTACTGGTTAAAACTTATGTGTCTCATGAGTATATTTATCTAATGGAGTAACCTGATTGAAATTTGCAGATGTTAAGTTCTGCGTTTCTTTTTTGCGACACTTTTTTAATCATCTTTGAGAAGTTATTTTTGCATCTCTCTCTCTAATTTTATATCTCATTATATTTCAGTTTCTGAAGTTTCATGATTTAATCAGTCTTCCAACACTATATTCGTGCATTAGTTTTTAACTAAGTGCCATCTGTGAATTTGATCAGTCTTTTCAAATCTGTATTCCTACATTAGTTTTTAACTAAAGTTCCTGTTTGTGAGTTTGATCCATTTTTTCATATCTATATTCCTACATTAATTTTTAATTATCATATTGTTTATTAAAGGCTTCAAAAGGCCAAATTGGCCGGAAGAGAAAGCAGCCAGGAACATCTTCTGGTCCTGCTAATAGCTCAGGGACAGCAAACACCACAGGACCATCCCCAAGCTCTCCATCAACGCCTTCTACTCACACACCAGGAGATGCAATGTCTGTGCCTGCTTTGTCACACAATGGTGGTTCCTCAAAGTCTTTGCTTATGTTTGGCTCTGATGGTTTGGGCTCCCTTGCATCAGCTCAAAATGAATTGGTGAGCAAAATTTTCTTAATTTTCCAGTCTTATTTAGGATGATGTCACATGGAAAATTTCCCATTAGACAAAGCTTTCCAACCATTTAGATTGCCTTTGTGGACTGGAATTATTTTTTGTTTTGTTTTTATTCCATAAGGAAATTTTGTCAAAGGGAAGGAATTAGAAGATATGAGGTGCATTTACTCAAGCAAAATGCACATTTTGATGCAAAGCAGAACACACAACCACAAAAAATTCTCCTAACAGTGCGTTGTATAAAGAGTTCAAATGTTGAATGCTTCCTTTGTATCTTTTACCAGAATATCCGCTAGGTCATTCTCGTCTTCATTTGTTAGATTTTTCCTTCATGGCCTCCACAATGAGTGCATGATATAAGTTTCCATGTAGCACTAGAGATTTGATCAAAATTCTTAAGTCATCTAGAAGAAAGTGCTGGTGGAGTGAATAGAACTCTTGGCTTTTGATTTGTTTACAAGCTATTTGTGGCTGAATTACTATACCATTTTTTTCTATGTTTGTATTATTCTTCCTGTAATTTTGTTATTTGATTGATTGCCATTGGAGAGTGATTGGCTATAGAAGATTTCAGAAGCTTTGTTACTTTGATGATTCATTGCAGGCTGATATGGACCGGTTTGTGGATGATAGAACTCTGGATGACAATGTGGACTCTTTCTTTTCACATGATGCTGCAGATCCAAGAGATCAAGTTGGTCAATCTGGAGATGTCAGCAAAGGTACTATTGATGCTACTAATGCAAACAAGCAGTTGCACACACTTGGAGGGAGAGGAGTGGAGATGGATCTTTCTGTTTTTTAATGCTCTGATGTAAATTGACCTAAAGGATTTGCATTTTGTTAATAACATAGGTTTTCCATTTTCGGAGTTCCGGTTTATTCCAGCAAGTACAAGTAAAGTGGAATGTTGCCACTTCTCATCAGATGGAAAATTGCTTGCAACTGGTGGGCATGATAAGAAAGTGAGCTCTGTGATTGCAAGTTTTCTGTAAACTTCAGAAATATGTTCTACAAACAATGATCCTAGAAGTTTGAATCTTTCCAATGATGCTCAACATGAATCCATATGGTTGGAAGTTTGTCAATCTGTCTGCTCTTTTGTATCTACTGCAGGTTACAATGTGGTGTACAGAGTCTTTTAACATGAAGTCCACCCTCGAGGAACATTCTCAATGGATTACTGATGTTCGTTTCAGCACAAGCATGTCAAGGCTTGCCACATCTTCAGCCGACGGAACTGTGAGGGTTTGGGATGTCGATAAGGTTAGTAAAGATTTTTTTACTTCTTAATCTCTTGATAGTTGATATTTAAGTCTTTGTTTGGCACTGCTAACAAAAGAAACTCTAATAAGATCCCCTTAAACTGAAAATATTATATATATTGCATACTGTTGTATTGTGGCTTCTTGCTTCAGGAGCCATATCCATGATGGGATTGAATTGACTAAGCAATTTGGATGAGTTCTTGTGCTCCAACTGTTTGCCTGGATACTTTCATTCTGATGGCTACATTATGCCAATTTGCAGCCAGGCTATTCAGTTCGATCATTCATGGGACATTCTACAACTGTTATGTCTGTGGACTTCCACCCTACTAAAGAGGATCTGATATGCTCTTGCGATAACAATAGTGAGATGCGCTACTGGAGTATACAAAATGGTGGTTGTGCTGGAATGTTCAAGGTATATATTCAAAATCTATTGGGTAATTTTTATTTGTTTGCATCTGGATCATATCAAGTTTCAGTTCTGATTTTCCTCTTTTAATATTCCTTTCAGGGTGGGGCTACCCAGATGAGGTTTCAACCTCGTCTTGGCAGGATCCTTGCAGCTGCTGCAGAGAATTTGGTATCCATTATTGATGTTGAGACCCAAGTTAGCCGGCTTAAATTGCAGGTAGCTATCCTTTTAGTATTGAGCATTAAATAAACTATGACATTTCTGGCTGATTTTGGCTCCTGTTCTTACCAGTTAGCACCTATTATAATGGTTAACAAATGGTTTATACTATTTACATGTGGACATGCACTTGTACTAGTGTCTCCTTTCTTTCATGCATATGCCTCCTTGATTATGGTTGGGTGAACAAATTTTATTAAGCTTCACCTTTGTGATTTTAAAAGCTTTTGACTCTAGGTAATAGATATCTTACCATCTTTGTCCTGGGTTTGCCTGTGAAATTGAAGGTTTTTCTGCTCTAGATGGTTGTGGCCAAATTTGTGGAATTAGGTACATTTGCCAAATGCTGTTGCTTTACTTCTGTGCATCAATATCTTTTCTTCCCAGAAGTTTCTTTTATCTATTTCCCATCTAGTTTTTGTTTTCTTATGAAGAAGGCCATGAAAAAGATTTTGAATCATCAATAGCTGGATTATTGTGTGAATGTTGTCTCATTTAATACCTTTGTGAAACTTGAAGAACAGAACCTGTAGAGTTTGTGCTTGCACTTCCAGTGTTGTATAGCCTTAGAATGTGAATTTAAGTTTCGGGTTTTTGAAAATCCAATTGTTGAAAGGAATTAGTGAGGACAATAGTATGCAAGAGAGGCTTAGCAACACAGTTGTTAAAGGGCACCCCTAGGTGCAAGGCCCCAAGCCACTTTGCACATTTCTTCTTGCAAAGGTTTGAGCGGGCCAGGCAAATTGAAAATGTAGCATTTTCATGGTTCTCTGCCTTGGGCTCAAGTCTCACCTTCAGTTGTAGCATGCATTTGAATTGCTCTATCTATTTATTATGTGAACACTGTCTACCTTGTACTAAAAAAGAAAACGTGGCTGCTTTACAAATAATGATCTACTTGTATTTAATCTATCTGTTTATTTGTTTGGATGTAATTTTTTCTCAATGTTCTTTGATGTCTAATGTACAATGATCATAGGGCCATAAGAACATTGTTCATTCTGTGTGCTGGGAACCTTCTGGAGAATATCTGGCTTCTGTGAGTGATGATTCGGTTAGAGTGTGGAAAGTTGGCTCCGGGAACAAAGGGGAGCTGATACATGAGTTGACCTGCCCTGGCAACAAGTTTCAGACTTGTGTTTTCCATCCCTCTTATCCTTCTCTATTGGTCATTGGCTGTTATGAGGTAAGTCATCACTGCTTTGCATTACCGCATTGTTATTTTATTTAAGCTGCTCACCCTCAATGGAAGTTCATTTGACAATTGCCCAATTACAAGTTCGCTTGATTGCAAGTTGGAAATGCAAAGCCTTCCCTCATCTTTCTGTCATGTAGTGTGTAGATCTAAGAGGTTGGAAATGGCATTTGCTTATGAAAATGTTTTGAGGGATATTTTGTTCTGATTTTTTTTTTCTCCTCGTCACTAATCTTTAAAATGTTTTTTGGCCCAGACTCTGGAGCTTTGGGACATGAAAGAAAACAAGACAACCACTTTAAATGCACATGACAAACTAGTATCTGCCTTGGCAGCATCAAATGTTTCTGGTTTGGTGGCTTCGGCTAGTCATGACAAGTGTGTGAAGCTCTGGAAATGATTCCATCGTTTTTAGGTTCCTCCCTATCATCATCAAAACATGAAGCTTGTCCAGATGAAGTTCGTCATCTGGTTACAGGTTTTGTACAGATGCTTTTGATATTTGAACTTGCAATGGTTGCAGCCTGTTTGGTAGGAAAGGGCACCCAGTTTTTCTCTTCTTTGTATTCTACTCTAACAGGCCCCCTTTTATCCCAGGAATAAAAGTTTTGTGCCAAAGCTGACAATGATTTGGCAAGGAAAAACTTGGCTGAAAATGTCAAATAGGATTACAGGGTGACATTGGCAAGTTTCCAAATTGCAAACACAATATATGCAATACGTAAATATCGCAAGTGAAATGTAATATTTTAATATCACATTGCCCTTTTAACTTCCACCATTTCCCGGCATGTTATCTGTGAATATGGACAGACATTTGTTTCAACTACATTTCTTGGTTATCTCTTCAAGTTAGCACATATCTTTAGATGATCTGACACCGAATGGAAGAAGCCATCAGACTAATGGATTCAATTGTTGGGGCCTTCGAGTTGTGATGCGTCGAAATACTAAGTGGGTTTTGTGTTTATGCACATTTTCTTGCAAGAGTCAGCGTTGCTTGAATGGCTCCTCTTTAGTCGAGCTTAAACAACCAATTTGAGAATTTTGCTTTTTTTTTTTTTTTAATAATTTGGATCGTTTTTTGTTCCCCGGGGTTTGTGAATACTTCCTGTAGAACGTTAAAGAAAAATGAAATCAACAGCTCTATTATTTAATACGAATTTAGGGATGATTGATGCTTTAGCTGTTTGGTCCTCGATCGAGCGTAGATAATTCGTAACAGATACTCAACGTTTTGTTTCGCTGGCCTAAAAGTTATGGCCCTCTAGCTTAGCACATTAGGCCTGTGGGTTACATTTCTGGCGTTTCTAATCACCTCTAAGGCCTTAATATAATGTTTTGCCTTGACGCCAAGATATTCTTTCCATGTGATTGGGTTGTATAGCAGTGGATGATCATGGTCAATCAACTTCGTCGACGGTGATAATTTGACATCTTGTGCTGGGCCATAGAAATATGCAGCTGATATGCGAGGACGTGTGTTGTTCACGATCGCTCGATGCAGAACACTCTTGAACCGCCCGTTAGTGACGATGTGCATAAGGTCGCCAATGTTGACCACAAGTGCACCGTTGATCGGATGTACGGTTGCCCACCCAACGCTCTCTTGGTGAACTTGGAGGCCGCTGGTGCTGCTTGGGTACACTATGGTGATTAATGATGAGTCTGTGTGGGGCGCCAAGCCCATAGCATGGCTCGGGTCAGGGCATTCTGGATATGAGTTCAGCTGAAGCAGACACTGGGAAGGTTTGTTCTCAGCTTTGGATTCAAACCATTTAGAATCTTCAGGGTTCAAGCCCAATGACTCCAACATCAGCCCAATTATTCTCTCAGTCAGTCCCTTCATTGCGTTTTGATACTCCTCAATGGTGTAACTGCAAGGAAGGGACAACTATACACTAAATGGTTGTTGTGGACACATAATTTAGCAGGCACAGATACTCCAAGAAGAGACAGGAAAGAATACTAGAGAGACAGAGAAAATATTAGACCCGAATCAACCAGCAATTAATCAGGTGTGAGTGAGTACAAATTTCAGCTTGGATTTTTAATTCATATTTTTGATATAAATCTTTGAGGTGGCTCGAAATATCGTCAGGGATTTCGATAGTAATTATCTTTGTCACCATCCACTAAGTAACAGAACGAAGTCTCTCTCTCTCTAAAGATGAAGATCTCAAGTTTTTGAGCCTTTATCTCCTATCCAAAGTTAAATTGACAGAAAGCTGATACTGTTGACATGACCAAAACTACAATCGACTGTTCTTTCAAAATTATCAGCGATAAGTATGCAATTTTCAATTTTATTTGAGTACTTTTGTGTTTTTTTCTTCTTCTCGTAAATAAACTCCAAAACCCTCGGGGTTAGCGGCTCATAATTTCTTTTATTTTGAGAATTAGGACAATAAAATTTCAACAGTGCCTGATTGGACCCCTAAATTTGAACACGCAGGAAAGGTTTAAGTTAATAAATTAAAAGCGGAAAGGACATTTATCAAGAGTAGTACAACGAGGGATATTTCATCATCCTTTATTGCAAGACATGCTGGTTAACATGGTACTTAGGTAAGTAGCAAAGCGAGTTCCCAGAGCAGGAACCCCATTCAAACAGTACTTTGCTAATTAATAGCTACGTGGAAGGTAGTGCATGGGGCATGCACTCGGACGATTGAACCTCCCCCCCCCCTGTATTGTCTAACAGTACTGCGTGAATTTCCTTCGATTTGTAATTAGTAAAATATGAAAAGACCAAGTTTCTCTGTTGTTTTAGGTTAAGGCTTATGATGATGCTTATTAGAAGTTGCGGTTACACAGACAATTTAAATAAGAAGAAGATTTCAGTTTTATCCCCCTCCCCCATGACTACAAAGTGATGTGGCAGTTAGGACAAGAAATTTAAAATGAAAAACAAAATTGCTGATTCCCTACATCTTTTTCATGGAATTTCTGATACCTGACTTTGGCTTTATTTTTATTTTTTATTTTTGTCTAATACAAGACATGAGTAGATTTTCCCAATTTGATTGGTATTATATAGTAGACTTTCTCCATTAAATAAAGAATTTCACATTTCGCTGGCCTTCAAACTCAAGGTCTCTCAAAGTGACCACCACAATCTTCATTATTCTTATTAACAACAAAAGTAAAAATAAAGTCGTAAGAGCTTTGCTGAGACTTTTATTATTATTATTATTATTGCAATTATTAAAGAATATTGATGGTGATGAGGACTGCTAAATTTTGCTTTTTTAATACAGGTATATTTAGCTGAACGAAGATAAAACGTGTAGATTATAGAACATGTCATGGCTAACCAAATTTAATAAATATTTCCAATACCTCAGTTAAATTAATTAACAAAATTGCGTGAATAAATGGGTAGGCAGAGTCACGTACCAGAAATTGGCGTGGTCATCTGGCCAGAGTTTGGCAGCATGTTGCTTAGGAGACCCCATGATGGTGAACCCTTCATGCCACATTAACTTGTCGTAGAAGCAGGAGATGCGAGCCGAGCCATACCCAGTGGTGTCGCCCGGTGACCGGACGACCAAGAGCTTTTGGTCAGTCGGCAATGCGAATAATCGTTTGGTTTGGCATTCGATCTCCGCAAGGAGATTAGCAGGAACTCCGTGGTTTATAACCTGAAACGCACCCCATTTCTCGCTAGCCTGTCTTATGAGAGTAAGTGCATTTCCATGTGGGTGCAGGCCAAGGTCTATTACGGGCAAGGTCACCTCGTTGGTCGATTCTGATTGGTCTATGGAAATGAGGTCCGAGTCAGTATCTGAATCAGACCGACTCCATCTGTGGGAATCGGGTAGCTTGGGAGTGTTCTTGAAGTCTAGAGGGGTTATCTTGTCCAGGCTTTCTTGCCATGCTTCTGTGATTGATTTCTTGTTGGCCATTTGATCCACGTGCTGAAGATTGAGCTTTTGGAAAGAGACCTATATGAGAGGTGCGCAGAGAGAATGATTTTGAGCGTTTGCCTTTTCTAGAAGAAGCGATGAGTGTTATAAACAAGGGACACTTGGTCTTTCAAGGTCAAGAGGTTTAGTTCTTCTTGCATGTTTGGACGGTGAACATATGTAAGAAATAGAACGCACTTTGATTCCATCTGTATAGTCTTTTTTTTTTCTTTTCTTTCTTTTTTTTTTTTTTGGTTAACATTTGGATTTCGGAGCCTCCGGTTTAACTTATTGATGCACCAAATATTTAATGCACCTACCGAAGTCCACGTATTACATTATCTTAACAATAAAACTTAAAGCATGTAACTAAAATACAATAAATTATTATTTAATTTTTTTTAAAAAAAATTATCAAATATTTTCTTATTTAGTGAGATACTTTTTCGATTAATCATTAGAATATATTTTTTAATCTGGGTAAAAGTATTTTTCGCATGGTTTTAATTGTAAATATATATGTGTAAATTTAAGAAACGAGTAAGCCACTCAATTATTAGTTGTCAATTTGTTATCTGAATGATATATATATATAAAAAGAAAATCTTTTTTTGATAGTTGTTATCCTGTAAGTAGACTCTAAAATCTCTTTCCCTTTTTTTTTTTCGTGCTTGTAAAAAAATTTATTGTGGCATATTTTGTAGATTGAACCATTAGTGGAATACATTTAACAAGATTGCCTTTAAAATTTAGAAAAGGGATAAATATCCATAAATGGATTCAATATCTAAAAATCCACGTCATAATAATTTACCACTTAATTCGTTCTTATCAAAAATAAATTCCATGTATAAACTGAAATAGTTCGACTTATCAAAAAAATGTGTGTGTGTGTATATATATATAAGAACTGAAATAATTCTATTTGACTTATAGGTTTAAGAGACCCTTTCTATCTATGAAAGAAAATGAAACAATAATGAGAACGTGAAAACGTTGAAAAAGAGTGAGAGAGAGAGAGAGAGAGAGAGAGAGAGAGAAAAAGTTTACGGGTCTACGAGTGAAGAATTTAATGTTTGACCAATCTCATAAGGTAACATTGGAGGGAAAGAGCATTCAATACACTATAAAATTAAATGAAGGATATCTTAGAAGGTGCTCCAAGAGCACTATAAATTTGACTAAAATATAAGAAATAAATGATGTCATTGCAATTAAAAGGGGCCAGCCAATCAACATGACCCTTAGCCGTTCATTTTGTCCGAATTGTTTATGCAGTAGTATCAATGCTTTAGAGTCAAGACGATTCAAACTAGAATCCCAAAAAAGAGATCATCAAGGTTTAGATTTTCTATCACGAATTTAGTCTCTTTTTATCTCTAAAAATTGTATGAAGGGAAATTTTCTTCAAAGCCACTCAAAATCGACTCTTTGTTATCAGTTCGTTGGCTCAAAGTCCGGTGTTTGAATCCTCATCCCTAAAACAAATGTTTTTTTCCTTTTTTTTTTTTTTTTAACACTAAAAATTTCCATAGATGCTTCTCGCTGATGCCTAAACCTAGAACCAATAGCTAATAATACAGCTTCAACTTTGCCTTGATGCGGCAATAATGGTTGCATGGCAAATAATCCGAGATAGACGGAGAGGTTAACAAAAGTGAAAATTGCCACCTTTTTTTTTTTTTTATGCTTATGGATATAATTTTTGCAAATTACACAGCATTAACACTGCAAGTGTGTGTGCCACTATTATTGTTTCACACATACAAATAATAATAATAATTGCAGTACACTGTCGTTCTTCTCTCCACAATGAACCTATTATTAACGCAGGTGATCCAGAATTTCATGTCGACGGCCAGATATGCTGGCTTTGGATAAAGGGGACTAGACAAGAGCTTCAATTGGAGCAGGAGATCCATCTTGTCATCTCCTCTGAAAATTGAAGGATTTTATTGCACAAGCAAAAATGACTGCAAAGAACAGGCAGAAACCAACCACCATGATACCAGCTACACCCAATAAATCGTGCCTATAGCCAAGCACTTCCCTGAGCACCTGCCTTACAGGGAGCAAGCGATCCCCGTCTGACAGCTTCATGAGTCCATTGTCATTGCCATACTGTGAAGCCAAGAGGCCATAGAGAGACCAAGCTATGGGGTTTGCCCAGTAATACCATCTCCACCATATGGGGATTCTCTGGTGAGAGATTAAACAGAAGTATACAGTTAGAGACACGGGGAGCAAAGGGAAAGCTCTGCCTGTTTCTCTATAGACTAAACTCACGTAACATCTCTATAAATAGTTACTTACCTTGTAAGGAATCATAAAGCCGCTGAACAAGTTCCATAGCATATAAAATGGAGCAGCAATGATTGATGCGACATTATGGTTTGGTGTCAAGGCAGTCGTCATCATTCCGTAAAAGGTGAAATACAGCATTGTAAAATACATGAAGAATATGTACCAAATGAACTTCCAAGTTGTCCACTCAAACGAAGCCATGGAATAGAAAATTGAGCAGTAAATAATTGTCTGTGCAAACACGTAAGGGAGCTCAATGACAACCTGCATACAAGAAGTAAACGCGATTAATAACTTTCAAAGATTTAATTTTGATTTTGGCGAATCGCAATAAGGTCAGTAGTGTACTTGAGCAAATGCAAATGGTAAAGCTGAGTACATCCCAGCAGCTCTCTCTCGATAGGAGACAAATCTTTCAACAGACACAACAGGTTGAACGGCACTTCCGTTGGTAACACCAATGAACAGGACCGCTGCATACATCGACCCCATAGCATTGAACAATTCTTGCACATTCTCCCTGCAAGAACAAAAACAAATGAAAGACAATGCAACGTGTAAGATATATCTAGCTATATCATAAACAAAGAGGAAAATTTCTGAATGGCAGAAGCCAGAAGGGTAATGAAAGTGATATCAGCATTTAAATGACCTATGAAATTCCTGTCAATTCCTAAGCTAAACAAATGAAAATCTGCCAGTCCATTGTCAAGTCACTTTCCCAACAACCTTAAACTACATATCTATTTGAGGCCCATAACTTAAGCATCTTTAGCTCAATGCATATCTCATCGATTTGCTGTGATCACAGGCTATAATGGACACTATTTACTTAAAAATTGACCTGATTTTCTTGCGCAATCTAAAGGAGACTGACAGAGATATTTCCCACACAGTTTACTAATCAGAAACTCAAAAGGATGAAAAAGAGATTTCAAACCTGTAGCCAGTTAAATGTTCCTGGAGCTATTAGCCGTATACTGGGCTGATAAAAGATATGTACTTACAATAGTGATACTTGTGAAAGGTGGACCATTATACAACGAAATAGTACAGAGGCAATAGCAGAGTGCTACTGCCAAAATTATGTAAAGAATTAAACCATCTCAGCATCCTAAATGCCTGGAAGAGAAAAGTTTCAAGTGGGTACCTTTTCGAACCAAATCTCCAACATATTGTCCCAAGCATTAATGATATTATGACGGTGTAGAAGAAACGAACTGCAGTGTATTGTGGGGTTCGCCAATATGATAGATTTTGCTTCCAAAGACAGCCTAAAAACTGTTGAAAAAATGACTGTGAATACTTGGTCGGAAAATTCAGCTCTTTTATATTGCTGCTTGGCTTGCTCAAACTTTCCACCAGCTCTCTATTACGACTGAAAGAAAAGTGACAGCAAAATTACACCAAGGAGAAAAAAGGGAGGTAAAAAAATAGCGCGTAGTCCCACACAATAACCGAATAAATGGCCAGAACTCCAACAGGTTTAACATACACAAACAGACTTGATCTTCTATAGATATCGGCAAAGTCCACGTCTAGACGGTTTTCTTCAGATGAAGAAGTAACCTCAAGCATCCATGCAGCCGGATTATACCCTGACCTTATTTTTGTCACACCTTCGATTGCCTGAAAACAAAAAGGAATAGCATCTTAATAAATGGCTAGAGTTCAAACTCAATTTGACCACAAACTTGGTATCAAATGGAATGATGTGAAACAGATCTGACCTCAAAATATTTGATGATCTCACATGACTTTGGGCCAAGTGGACCAGCATATATAAGCTCGCCTCCACGCTTCATAAACAAAAGCTGCATCAATGAACAATCGGGAGGATCAGTAAACAAAGAAGTGAAAAAGAAAATATACTGATCAAGCTGCTTCTACACTCTACCCCCATATAAAGGTAGCACAGAATATATCCACAGTAAGTGAACTATTTGACAGCTCGAGACTTGCCACTGGGTTGGCGGAGGAAAGGGATGTTGCCCAATATCTAATTTCAGGCTAATTAGCTTCCGAGTAGCGAACTCAGTTTAAGGATCTACTGTCCCTATAAGGAGTGAATACCTCATCAAAAGATTCAAAAATGTCTATGCTGGGCTGATGAATTGTGCAAACAATTGTCCGCCCAGTGTTCACAATATTTCTCACAGTTCTCATCACAATGGCTGCAGCTCTTGCATCCAACCCTGTAGTTGGCTCGTCCATGAACACTATAGATGGGTTGGCAACTAATTCAACCGCAATTGTTAGCCTTTTCCTTTGTCCAGTTGACAGACCATCAACACCAGGAAGTCCTACCAATGCCCCGCTTAATGGAGTAAGCTCAACAAGCTCCATCACTTCCTCAACAAATGCCTGAAAATTCAACCCTCACAAAGTCAGATTAAATCCAGGACAGGAAACAAGTAGACAGTGTATACTAGCCTGTTGTGTCTCCATCTCCACTTCTGATGACAACCGGAGGCGAGCAGAGAAAATAAGTGATTCCAGGACAGTCAGACCGGGAGAATGAATATCATTTTGTTCACAGTAACCAGAAATTCTTGCAAAAGTTTCTTGCCTTTTAGGATACCCAGATATATGTACACTGCCTTCTATAACCCCTCCGGTTTTTCTACCAGCTAATACATCCATGAGGGTTGTTTTGCCAGCACCACTAACTCCAACAAGTGCTGTAAGCACACCAGGTCTAAAGGCTCCAGTCACATTAACAAGCAACTGCAGCCTATCTTCCACAATCCCTTGTTGTTTTAACTCCTGCAAAGACAACACTGTGATCAATCAAGTTCTCTATATATTTCAAACGTTAAATTACAATTGCAGGGATAGATTTTTGTAGATACAATGGGGATGTCCACGTAGTAATTGATATTGCTGAAAGACATGGAAAGTGGTTGAAATGGAAGAACCATGCCTCTCTGCTTGAAATACTTTCCTGCCAAAATGTCATGATGAATGGAAGTATTAGCCTTAATTGCCAATTTGATTTGTACTGCCATTTTAAAGAAATAAAAAGCCAGTATGGAAAGACTTTACTAACCATTTAATGAGCCAGAGTGTTGAAAGTACTCTCTCAGCTCAATGACAACACTTTCACCTTTTCTTCTCTTTTCCCTCTCTTTCATCTCTTCCTTGGAGATGACAGCCTGTTGCCTGCCCCACGCTATAGAGACAATGACAAAAACATATCATCAGTGTGATGGCTATTTCATTTATTGTCTCAAACAGACACAAGTTTATCAGCAGTAGGAAATGTTTCAGCAGCTTACGGTTAAGGCGAGCGAGAAAGAATGTGAACATGACATTAAGTAATATTGTGTATCCAAGCAAAGCGCCAACACCGATCCAATACCAGTAGCTCTCTGTAAACAAACTGCGTTCTTTCAGCACTACTTCACCCAATGAAAGTTTAGTTCCATTCACAACTCTCTGCACAAGGAGAGTGACAAAGATAAGATATAATATAAGCTATAGTGTTACAAGAGGAACACATTAGGACAATAAAAATTAGAACTACAGGATGCCAAACCAAAGACAGACCCTTGTTGGAGTGGCAGTCTAGTTACAAAACATAGGCATCCTCAAGGTACAACCCATAGAATTCTGTACCATGAGGGTCAACTAAGTTATATTTATATAGCCAGGTTCAGTTGCCTGGAGATTTGAGCTATTTCCAGCCACCTCATCACCTATAATGTAACTATCATGCTTAGAGCAGGACAGAGAAAAAGAATTGAAGCTGTTGACTTTGACTAGTTTGGCACTAAGGCTTAATTAAGCAGAGTGCATGGCCATAAAAGATAAATAGAAATCTCAATAGCTACTCAACAGCTACAAACTAAAACAGCACAGAAAACCATATAACTACAACCTTTGACCATGAATGCCCAAGAAGTTCATTTACTGAAGCAGCATTTTGAGCATACATCAAAGGAGAAATCCAAAAGCCCCATATCCACCAGCTTGGAATGCAATCTGTGACAATCAATAAAGAAGTGAGATGAGGGAGAAAATAAGACACCGCAAGATCATCACTGTTGTTACCTCTGGAAATAATGTATCCTCCAAGAGCCATGACAACCAACATAGCAAAAGATCCAAAGGTGTTAGAAACTATCATATTACGGCCCAATGATCCAATCACACGGAAGAGAGATATGGACATCTGGTGCAGAAAGAAAAACAACAAGAACTGCCGAAAAAATCTGCAACATAAAGAATTAAAATTACATAATCCATGCCAAGTCAAAACAGAATACATGCAAACTGAGTTAAAGGTTTAATTTACCTGGTAACATTAGGATCATATCCAATTACATAGTACGTAACTGCCACCCAAAGTCCAGACTCCATGAATGATGTTGGAATGCTTAGCATCCAAGAAGGAATTGTATAAACCCAGCATGGATAGAAATGCAAATCCCGGTGCTTGTAAAGGACTGGAAGCTTGGCAACCAACATTGAGACTTCTGTAAAGCCATTAAAAAGAATAATGACCATTGAAAAGTATATGGACCCAACATACAAGCCTCCATCATAAATTGTATCATGATGCAATGTTGTGCGGAAAAATACGCTCATTGTGATCAAGGCAACCAAAAGAAGCTGCAAAACAGTCCGCAATTCTTGTATGAATTAGCAAAAAAATCCACCTCCATTTACTTGTTACAAATGACAGAAGAAAAAAAAAAACAAAGCACATAGAGAGGAAAAATGTGAGCGAGGGATGGGGAAGAGAGAGGGACAGGGAAGGGAGAGGGACGGAGAGAGAGAGAGAGTTAATCACCATGAGTATTACTAGAAGGAAAGGAATTGAACTTCAAAGTAAAGATATTAATAACTAGCTTTTGTCATAAATAAATTTACATGATCTACTTTGGTTTTTCACTCAAAAGTAGTTTGAAATTATGAAAGATAGCCTGGATGGCAGTACCTGAATGAATTTGAAAATGTAGATAAATGAGTTCCGTTTCATAAGTAGCTTCTGCCAAATAAAGCTTGTCTTCAAAAGTTCACTTTGCTTCGTACCATAACGAGAAGTAGACAATGCAGCTGGATGACTGTAACGTCTATCAAAGGGCACTTTCATTTCCTCAGACAAACTTTTACCAGCTTGGTATGAACGAAAGGCTTCAACAAATTTCCTTGGTGGTATATATTGATAAGGGCGAAAAGGAGCATACCAATACTGCTCTTGGTCCTTCTTTGATGTCACCTGTATAACAATAGTTAGAAAATAGATAATAGAGCATAAATTCACATCTGAGTCTCTGACCACTTACTTCTTGCAAGAAGTCGGCTACATTCTTTCTTTCAGGACACTTAAATCCCATGTAAGAAAAGAAATCAAGAACAGTAGCACGGGGTCCCTGGTACACAATCTGGCCCTCGCACAAAAGTATGATATCATCAAATAGCTCATAGGTCTCCGGTGCAGGTTGCAACAAAGAAATTACAGTAGTCGCATCAAGTGCACAGGTGGAGTGCTTAAGATATTTGATGATTTTATAAGTTGTTGAACTATCAAGCCCATTTGAGATTTCATCCATGAACAGGACTCTAGCCGGACCAACCAGTATTTCCCCTGAGAATCAAACCAATATCAGCAAACCGACATTAAGCAGGTGAATGAGGACAAGAAAAGTATTTTAATATGCAAACCTGTAGTAAGCCGCTTCTTCTGCCCACCTGAGATCCCTTTCAGCATTTCATCACCCACTAACGTGTCAGCACATATGTCCAACCCTAAAATCTTTGTTAGATATATTAGAATTGTGTATTACATTCAGTTCAGTGATGAGGTTCAGCAATTACTTCTTGAATAAATTTGACACAAGTGAAATTGGCATTAAAACTCAACGCCGATGACAAACGCTCTCTTCTAGTCTTAAATATTCCAGCTTGTGGAAAGTCATTCTCTGTAACCATGTGGTCCCAGTCTCATCTGCCAAAGGGAACATCATCCGGCCCCAAAAGAAAAAGAGCAAGTTGTTTTTTCTGTATTTTAAGTCTTTATTGAATTCGACATGGAATTTTGGAATGGTAGTCTTTTTTAAGGCAGGAAGGGAATTTTCTACGCTTGAGCTAGACATTCTTCCAAAATTTTATTTATTTAAAGTAAAAATGTTACGGTAATTGGACGTGCAACATCTGAACCATTGAATTGCAATTTAACACGTTTTTTTTTTATGAAGAGTGGATCAATTATAACTAATAATTGAGGCTGGAAACTAACTCCAACCAACTGCTAAAAATTTTGCATGCCCGATTCCCACGTCCATTTGCATGGTTACGTAATTCGTTGAGCTTTACTGAAATATTTAACAAAGAGGACTAATATATAAAAATTGGGCGTTTTATGTCGTAGACTGGACCAATGAATCGGTTATCAGGACACTCGCACACAAATAAAACCATGTAAATTGTCATACGTTGTAGATTAGTGCAGAATAATGGTGGATGGAAGCATACTTAGAGCTAGAAAATAGGGTTATTATGCATTTCGCGAAGTCTTAGCAACCGAAACTTCGGTGAATCTTTAGGTGGATCTTGTCCAAATGTGCTTAACACTAAAATTTTAAGGACTAAACTGATGTGGCCCCTAAATTAAAAATAAAATTAAAAAAAAAAAAAGACTAAAATGAGTTGGGCTAAACATATGCAGATAGAACAACTAGAAAGTAGAAAATACCTTCATGATGTACTCAACCACTAAGCTTGTCTCTTTCCCCCCCAAAGCCAATGACTAGATAAAACAGATTATGGCTTAGATCCTTCCAGTGAAAATTAGTTAGGCAAGAAAGCTTATATCTGAACAAAAAGTTCACGAAGGCAAGTACCTTCATGAATATATCAAGATCCTCATCAGGCTTTATCCCAGTAATCTTCTCTCTTCTTGCCAGTTCCATAAGCATGTCTGACATAAGCATTAATTGTCAGTTAGCATCTAGATAAGCATGCTCTGAGTCCTTAGCTCAGATGCTCCATAGGTGACATCAATTTGGTGTAGGTCTTATGCTTGAACAACACGAAGGAAAATACAGATCCCTTAGGCCTTGCTTTGTATAGCATACCAAATTTGAATCCAACACCTTGACAGCATCCAGCAAACTCTAGAGTTTCTCTTACAGTCATCTCGGCCACATGCCAATCCAGTTGACTGACATAAGCTGATGTTCTTGGAGCAACGAACTCATTTAGGCCGTGCCCGTTATATGTAATTTCCCCTGAAACCTTCAAGGCAGATGCAATGTATAAGTGAGCACCAGATGAGTAATTAGATTAGTGCCGTTGAGTAATAATTTGCTATCACATGAAGTCATTTAACTAAAATGCACAACACTCCTGAGCTGCAAGATACTTCAGCAAATGAAATGGTTACAGCTGATATATCGGGGAAAGAATAATACATATATTAGACCTATTCCTATAAGAAGCAGTGCAAGATCAAACATCCCTATACCTGCAAATTTCGTCCAAGACGTCCAGCAAGAGCCAAGAGCAAGGTCGTCTTTCCGGAGCTTGGAGGACCCAACAGCAGAGTCAATCTATTGAACACGTGATGGTAACAGATAAACAACTTCAGATCTAAAACAAATATGAAATCAATATTAGCTAAACATTTACCACACTTGGAAAGCATACCTTGAAGGTCTGATAATTGCACTGATATTGTCTAATATTGTCAGTTTGGTTCTGTTACCTCTGTAGATATGCAACTTCCTTAACAATTCCTTTTTCACAAATAAATGAATAAAATCGTTCAACCTTCGACTTAATGAAGCAAAATTGATAAAATTTGAAGTGTCAGTTTTAAGGTATATATAATATATTTACCTCAGTCGTATCAAAAATGAAGTTGGGAATGGTTGGGAGTGCTCTACTTCCAACGTGGACAAAAGATTCAACAGTCAGGTTTTTGGCTCGAACCTCTATCTTTGGGAATTCTAAATCCACTCTGTAAAATTATCACACACACAGAGGGAAACAAAAATGGTTTTAGAGCAAAAACTCAAAAAAAAAAAATGTTTACGAGCATAATGCGACAATAAACTTCCTAAAATATAAGAAAATATGAAACATCAATCAAAGTAATAATTTAAAACTTTAAACTCAGTGAAATCATTATCAAGAGAAAAAGAGTACTAATCCAATTCGTAGTCCAAAAGTAATTACGCGTCGAAACGTTTCCGCACGCGGTCGAAGAAGCGCTCCGAATCGTCGTCGACGGAGTTCACCAGGCGGTCGAGCACGAGCTTCTGTTCCTGAGCCTCGAGCTCCCCGACGTCGATCTCTCTGTGCTCGCCAACCATGTTCTTAAAAATGCCTCTCCGAACTCGCGCGTAGGTCGGCAGCCTCTCCAGCGCGGCCCACTGCAACGCCTCCTCGTCCTCTCCATCCTCTCGAAACGACGCCGTCCTGGCGATCGGAATCTCCGCAGAGTTCCACATCAGATCCGCCTCCGTCAGATCTCACGGGAAGAACAAAATGCTCTTCACACCTTTACACTCGTACACAAATCACACTGAAACAAGCGATTTAGTTGCCGTGTTTCTCGTGTGTTGTGAGTGTGTGTGTGTGTGTGTGTTTGTGTGTGCTCTTTGTCGTGCAAATAAATTGTGAAATGAACTTTACCTGTCGTCCTTACGTTAAGTAGTTGAGCTCTGCATTAATGGTTCTCCCTATCGCTCTACTGGGTTTAATTGTCGCAGAGGAGGCCCATTAATAGCCGCGGGAAACACAAAATTTACCGGGATTTACCTACACCTTCCACTCGCTCGCCTATAAAAGTACATCAACTCGCCTGGACGTGTCCCTGTGTCGGCTATTTTAACCGGTAAAGTGGCAAAGCCAGGGAAGCGCGCGTGGGGAAGCACTTGGCGTTCTTGAATTTGAAGTTTTTATTTCAAACGGTTGGGAAATAAGTGCGCGTACCTTTGTTCCGGTTGGTGATTGGCAGTTAAAAAAAAAAAAAAAAAAGGAAAAAGGGGCTGATCACGATGAAATTGCTTGTATGGGCTAAAAAGCCCAAAAGTTAGGAGAGAAAAGTTATGCATTTTTTTCTTTCTTTTTTTCCGATTCCATTATTTCCGCTTTTTTAGGTACGAATTTTTCACCACCACACAAGTGAGGTTTACCTAAGGCGCTTGAAAATGGCTTTCCACTTTTTCGGCTTTCCTTTGCTTTCCCACCAGTTTTTGTTTTCTTACCCGTTTGGTGTTAGAATGTAAACCCAAGCAACGGTAAATTTCCCCTCGTTGAAATGAAAGTGGTTTTAACTTCTTTCATCGCACTCATTTTTTGCTTTGAGTGCGTATAGTCAAATAAGTAGTTGATGGTTTCTGGATGCCTCCGTTTAATTTCATTGTCGTGTCATGGGGGTGGCTATTAACAGATTGTTAGTTCAGAATTCATTGTTACAAGCTCTTCCAGAAAATATAAATAAATAAATAAATAAAAATAGTTGTTACGTTATCATATAGGTGATTATTATGGTACCCTACACCTATGTTCTACTGTTTCTTTTTTTTCAAATTCATTTTCCAAATTGTATCAATGTAAAAGCTTGATAATTTTACCCGAAATATGCTTGCCAGCTTTGCCGTACTTATTTTTCTGTTATTAGCATTGTTACGACTATAATATGCATCGAATTATCAGAATCCAATTTATTTAAATATTTCTCTGTATCAAAATATTGTGAACGATGATAATAATTTTACAAAATAATGATGAAGACTAGAATTGAACATATTTCGTACCCTGATTTGAATAAAGAAGCAGGCATGTAGAGCAAATATTCAAGTCACAGTAGCAGATTATTTTGAACCCTCAGGCTTTGATTAAATAAAACGGGGGGTATCCTTTAGTGTCCTTCTTTCTTTCTTTTTTTCATCAAGATCGTCTTTATTCATACGTATATATTTATTATTTTTGCATCAAGAACCATACTGTGGAATATTGTCTGAAACCAATCTCCATATCCTTCTTTGGAAAATCGATTTCCACTTTTATCTGACCGTCGGCTCCGTCTCAACCTCAATTTCGGCTTTTAATGCTTCCAATTATAACGAAGTTATCACATCCGTTGGTGGTTATCTGTGCAATTCGGTTCCAACCGCCATCAATCTATGTATTGCGACGTTTGGAATATAGAATGTGTGCTTCAATGCAAAATGTCCAAAGTAAATGCACCAGACCTCACCTTCAAGTAATCTTGCATCGAGTTTGCAAGTTGCGCCTCTACAGAAAAATGACAAAATAAGGGTGTTTGACACGTAGACAGAATTCCGATAATTTTTTCCAGCATGTGAGCATGGGCTCCCATCTGCACATGTCTCTTTATATTAGAGGAAAATAATAGAGAACCTGTTCCTTTCCTGGGTTTTGCGCCACTAATTTTGGCCAACCACCATGGCCCCAAATGCATTTTCTGTGTGTTGGCGTTTAACAAAACTGGTTTTTGGTTCTGTCTGTGAATGAGCTGGATTGGCGTTGGGCAAATTAATTGCCCCAAAAATTTGAAAAACGTTTTAGTTCATTTATTCTTAGACTCATAAGTCAATCGGACGGCGACTTCTTTGCCCCTAATAAATCTTCCGACTAGTAAACTACCACTCGAAATTCTCTTGGCAATGGTCTTTTATTTGGTAAATTTTGAGTACAATGTCTACCTACCACTGACACGGATACTACGCAATCATAAGGTAGAATGGATATCATATTCATATCAACCGCATAAAAATGAGGAAGGAAGAGAGAGAGAGAGAGAGAGAGAGGGGGGGGAGGCAGAGACAATGAAAGTACATTCTACTTCTTCGATTATAAACTGAAAGGACGGCCACAATGAAATGAATTAAAACGTCTCCTCTAGATTGATGCTTAAGCTGTACCAAGAAGCTCGCCAAGGATTCATATGTTCCAAAGTCTCAACTTGGTATCGATTACCATAATTATGGGGTTAACATCAATTGTCTGATTTAGAGAAACAAGATTACACTCACATTCGTATCCAATAAATGTATTCAAAGCCTTGCAGGTTCCCTGCCGCAGTTTACTGAAGCTCAAATGTCACCGACACGAGACGTAAATTGCGAGCTGCTAGCTAGTTAGCGATCATGTAGAAAGTCCCTGGCCCTTACCTGCTGTTAGAATCAAACCGGTTTCCGGGGGAAATGGGCAGTGACAAAAATGCCGAGCAAGAAAAAAAAGAATAAGTCGGAGAATATTCTTTAAAAATTCAATTTTAAGATTAAAATTTATAATATGTATATATTAATTCACTTAAAATTTAAGTTATTGAATAAAATTTAAAATATAAATAATATATTTTATTTTTAACACGTGTTTTTATCATAAATAAATTAAATTCGCATGAGTCAAAATTAAAACTTTATAATTAATTGACAACTAAACTTAAAAGACAACATGCTTACATCAATAATACGTGAAAATGAAAGATTAGATATAGTGCCGTAAGATGTTACTAAAAACATAGAGTGCATGAAAGCAACCAAATTGTTTTATTTATTAATTATATTATATTGAAGCGCCGTAGCATTATGTGTCGATTATTTTCTCTGATGCTGTCAAGGCAAAAGCGATGGTGTCAATGCCTCAGATGCGAAAAACTGTTTGTTTGCTAATTTTCGATCGGCTGCAAACAAATCATTACGGCGTCATTTTAGTACGAAACCCAAACACCGCACGACTCCTGGGTCCTCTAGTTTCTCTAGTTTGTTGAAAGGGCACGGGTTGGAGACGCAGCACCTCGTCAGGCCGTCAGGCACAATTTAACTGGAAAATTTTAATTTTTTTTCTTTCAAATATAGTCTTCTTTTTTTTTTTTTACAATACAGAATATTTTTTTAAGTACAATAATTTCATTTTAAATACAATACAATTTAATTTTTTAGTCTCTCTCTATATATATATATATTTCAGTTGACACAGGCAGCACAAATCGATATAAGTTGCCACCCAAAAATGATTTTCGGTATGAAATTCAAAAAAAATAAAATAATAATAATAATAAATCCACGTATTTTTCAATTGCATAAATCTTAATATAATCATACCTAAACAAAAAAAAAAAACTAGTTATTAGTGTGAAAACACAAAATTTCATGTAAACCCCAGTACGGAATTTTGCGATTGTCATAGTAAGAATTGAGTCTGATAATTGGAAATTAGAATTGTAATCCTTTATCACTGCATACAGGTTCTCGATGTTGACAGTCGATTCTGCCTCTGGCTTGGTGGAAGAATCAATCCAGACAAGTGCACGGATATGCATCCAGCGCGAGACCGAAAAAGAAGAAATCAGATTTTGGGCAGAGATCAAGTTGATTTCTGATATCTTTATCTCCCTTCTTTCTTGTTTTTTTGTCTCTGATTTTTTTTTTTTTTTTTTGGGAGATAAGTATTTGATAGACGAGTGCTTTTTACCAATATTATATTATATTATGTCCTTTAAAACAAGCCTAGCATGCGCAGGGCGGACTAGAGAGAATGGGCCTAGAGCACTCTCAAACCTAGGCGGAGGAAGTCTGCCTTATTTATCAAACAAAGTTCGAATGTTTATATTCAACATGGGTCAAAGATCCGACCCAGAAATTTTAAAAACCAGACCCAAACTCAATGAAAAGGGTGACTCCTCCTTTTAAATTCGTATAGATTATATGGTCCTTTCTTCAGATTATTAAAACAAGAAAAAAACCAAAAAAAGAAGTGTGAAGAGATGTTTTGCTTACAAATGCGAAAAAGCAAGGAACTTGACAAAAAGTAGAATACTGCACATACAAAGAAGTTGCAAAAGTGATAAAATTGTTTACAAATTAAGAGACAAAAAGGGAGGCTAAAGAAGCCTTTTTGTCGATCACGTTCACGCGTGAAAGTTTCCGATGTAGGTGTGATTAAGATGCCTCCTTCCTTGATGGTAGACTTATGGTCGGACAATGAGGTAATCGACTTTTAGGATTGGAATTTGGAAATGATGAGGCAGGGCACGCCAGGGTGACCTTATTATTGCATTATATCTTCAAATTCCAATTTTAGAAAATAAGCCTAAAAGCCCTGAATCGTGGCCCCAACCTTACTTAACGCAAAAGGGGTGCAAAATGAAGGAGTGGGGGCAAGTTCTTCACGGTTTAAAGCTTGCCTCCCAGTACAGCAAGTGATATCAATTTGTTCATAGTTTATCATAATCACACGGTAAGTCATATTGCAACTGGCAAAGAATCATGATGGCGCTACAAATCAAATTTATAGAGCCAAATGGTTGCATTCTCTTGGTGGGACGGGCCTTGTATAGACGATCTTAAGGTCAGAAGAAAGTTCATTAGAGCATTGCAACGTTGTTATACAGAAGCAATTACGGCTGGGGCCGAGAAGGCCCTTGGCTGGCTTTCCATGTAAGAATTTGGGTGTGCTAAAAGAGTAATCGCTTATATAGAATTCCCCTGGTTGTAAAACTTTCACGATCTTCCATAGCTTCATAGCTCTTGCTCCATTTACAACAAGATAGCAGGACTGGCAGCAATTTATAACTGCTCTTGAAGGACCAAACATGTAAATGCGCATAAACAAACAGGCCTTCGGACGGCCACAGATGAGTTGTCCTTACAAAATCTTGCAAGCCTGGGGGCCTTTTAAGCTCAGTGCCCCTGAGTGTTAAACAAACCTTCAAGGCAGCAACATCACTACTTCAAAACACAATTACAGTACAACATCTTAGCAGACACAAACCCATACGCATCTCAAACTCCTAATCATTTCAAGAATCTAGCTTTTAATACTGCAGTCAGAGCTGCAACGGCGTGTTTTCTCTCTGTTTTTTTTTTTTTTTGTTTTCTTTTAGGTGGAGTTGATTGAGAAGTTAGCAGGCAACAGAACAAATTATTGGGTTTACAGGAGCCAAAATATTACCATCTGCAGGTTGGAAACTAGCAGCAATTTCCAGGCGTTCCCAAGTTAATCTTCGTTTCTCGGCTACAATGCCCAACATCAGATTTTCCTCCTCCAACTTACGTTGGCAGGCTGATACTAGCTTTTCATCCATCTCAGAAAACAATTTTCTGACATTCTGTGTTAAGTTAAGTACAGCTCGGTTCCAGTGATTCTGGGTATTCCTCTCCAGAGCTGGGTAGACTAGAGGTGCAATCACCTCACGGTTATGTGCAATGAGATTAAGGACATGCTCATTGTTCCACAGCAAGTGTGCTCGTTCTGCCACCTGCATAGGTGATGACAGGCTCAATATTTCTCCCGTCATAGTTACAGAAAGCAGATCCCTCAAGAGCAAGAATGAGATTAATAAAGCAGTGTTTACCTGGTAATGAGAGCTATTGAGGCAACATCCTATACGCCGGAATAATGGAACCATGATCTTTTGAAACTCATCCATGCTAGTCATTTCCAAGATCTCTTCTAGCTCACTTATAAACATTAACTCCTTCTGGCTGTTTGTCACTGGCCAATATTTTAATATTCCCTTAATAACAGCACCAGACAGCTTTGGATCCTTCTCTATAAACTGTACAACACAGTATGTTAACTGTTGATGATAAATTCCTAATGATTTTGGCTTGTGCAGAGGAATCAAAGCTCTCCACAGAAACGTCTTATGTTCCTCTTTCAATGGTAAGGCAAACCCACTAATAATACTTCCAAATATCTCCAGTAGTTCAGCAATTCCATTGTGGTGTTCATTTTCAAAAACAAAATGATAGATTATATTGCTAACTGATTTCCGGATAAACGGCCGGTGTAACATGAACTTTCCATATGTCCTATGTAGAATTGTTTTCAAGCAGTCTCTTTCTCGAGGGTCCTCCGAGCCAAAGAGGTTGAGTAATCTCAAGATGAAAGTATGATCTATGTGCTTCTTTGCTGCCTTTGGATCAACTGAAGTGATGAACCTGAGGAGCAAATCATAGACAATTTGCAAATGTGACCAAGCAGGATCAAACATTGGTTCTTCATCATCTGTTTCTCCAACTGTACTATTGGAACGATACTTGGGTGGGAAAACCCTAAACAGGTGAACTGAACACATCTTACACATTGCAGCAATTGCTGGTTCGGTAAACTTTGCGGATCCAGAAGAAACATGGTCAAGAAGCTCTTCCAGCATTTGATGTTTAAGATCTTGTTGAGCCACATTTTTATCTGGATCACCAAAATCAGAAGCCTCACAAATCAGATTTAACTTACCGACAAAGAGGCTCTGCTTCTGCATATTGGAAACATCTTTGAAGGACAGGTGGGGCTCTACTGCCTCCAGCCCAGCCATGATGCCAGCGGGAAAAACTGCTGAAGATACCCGTTTAACAACATTAAGTCGACTTGACAGAGAATTCCCACTATTTGTAGAAGGGATTTCATTGATTGAGTTGGCCATATTATCGGTGGAATCACCCCCTTTAGAATCCAATAATCCATACTTGGGGGATTTCCGTGGGATTTTGCTTAGAATTTGCTTGAGCATGGCGGCAATGCAGCAATTTTTGGCAGGCCAAGTTCCTAGATCACAGTTAGGCTATTGCATTAGGTAAAGCAATAAGCTTCTAATAAAAATTTTTAAACCATTCCTAAAAAATTTGATCAAAAGTAATCTTCAATGAAAATCTTCAATGTCATTAGAATGCGCAATTTGAACGTCCGATAAGAATCAGAGCGCAAAAGGTAACCAGATATCAGTTGATTAGTTGACCATCGCAAACCCAGTACCCCATAGCAACAATAACCATCCATCAATTGGAAAGCATGATAGTGATAGCAAATTCTTCGTTAATCAAGCGAATTATAACAATTAGTATGGGAAAATAAAAAAGAGCACTAAACAATATATCTCAAGCTGCCCTTGCAAATTTCAGTGAACAGAAAAACACCCAGATCAAGGTTACCAAAATGTATTTTGCACCGGAAATATTCAAAGAGGAGTTATCCAAGCTAATCGTCTCACATCAAAAAGTAAAACAATGGCTTTCCATTTGCAATCTCGTGGGGAATGAAAAATATTGAATTAGCACATTAAATTCGTACACTCCATGAAAAAGTGGAAAACAAAACCATAGATCCGTAACTAGCATGATGGCAGGCCAATGGAGATCTAAAAGATCTACACAAAAGTCGCGTATATCAAACAAAACCCATATTTTATTTAAAAACATGAACTTCAATAGACTAACAATAAGCTTCACAACACGCAATAAACAATTTATCATCAAAATGAAAACTCTGTGCTTAACCCCAACAACTGAAACTTTATGCAGCCAGGCAAACCAAAATATTAATGCAGGATCAGAGGCAGGCACACGGGCACACAACTCACAGAGAGAGAGACAGAGAGAGAGTAGAACCTGAGATTTATGTTTAAAGATGTAAAGAGGGAGATCAGAGGCAGGCACACGGGCACACAACTCACAGAGTGTGAGAGAGAGAGAGAGAGAGAGAGAGAGAGTAGAACCTGGGTTTTATGTCTAGAGATGTAAAGAGTGAGATCTGAGGGGGCGGAGAGATAAAGAGAGGTTCTAAGCAAAAACTTAGAAATGCTAGTGAGGAAAAAGGAAAAGCAACGTTTTTGCTAAATGGAGAGGATATCTTTTTCTTTCCTTTCTTTTTTTTTTATGATTATGGATTTCTAGGTATGATTGGATCCCCATGTAAGATGAGGAAAAGGAGCACCTCCTCGATTGAAGAGAACAATAGACGTGCCATTTCTGAGAATTGCAGGTACACAGACCAGCATCAACCAGCACTCACCCTCATCCACCGAAAAAAAAAAAAATTCAAACAGACTGAAGTTCAAATAAATATAATTAATTTATATATTGTATTTTTATTTTATTTTACATGTAATATAAAAATTAATTATATTCCCCTTAATTTACCATTTCTGGGGCAAGGCTGGTATAATTTAAGGTGTTTTGCTTATAATTACAGAGTTAGAATGGTTAAAGAAACTCTGGGCCCCACCGAGAGCCTGCAATATGAATAGTATTCGCAACATCAATCATAATGTGGGACAAGTATGCTTCGGTTAGCCTGTTTTAGATTTTTATGTCGAACTCAAAAATAGGAGAGCTTCCAAAGTTCACTGCTTAAAACTTTAAATGCGACCAGTCCACCACCGACATTACATTTCATACATCATCCTACGAACAGCCTCAAAGCCCTTGAGAACTAGATTTTGTCTACCCAAAACTTCTGGAAATCATTGCTGAAAATAAGAGTTTTGCAAATTGTTTGACCATAAGAAACATGATCTGTATCATGAACTTGGATTCTACTATTGGGTGTGGATCCAATGCCCTGGTTTTGGATTTGCATGCATTTGTCCTGTCGCAACTAATAATCCGCAGTTACTTGCCCAAAACCTAAGATTCAGTTAACAATAAATGTTGGTCACTTAAGCATGTGAGTTTAGAAAATCTAATTATAGGCAAGCTTTGACAAGAAAACACAATCGAAAGGAGTCAAAACGCTAGGGTCATTGGCATGCTTAAGGAACTTAGGGCCAGTTTCCTAAGATCACATTCCTATTTCATAGTTGAAGGTATCAAATCCAAGTTAGTCAAATAAAAGATAAATCTCTCTTTAAATTGAAGGTAATAAGAGAAATTAAAATTACACTAGAGGGAACATATGAAAACGGGAATTCAACTGTGCTGTAGCTTTGTTTATGCGTTAGTTAAACAATGAAGCTATGCTGCTGCGTATTTTGCCAATTGGCTATGCAAATTTAAAGCCTCGCCGGGTTGTTTCATGCCGCTTGACTGCTTGCTTGAACCGTTTCAACATTCCACCTCCAAGGTAGTTTTATATACCAGCAACAGAACTAAACGAGTTGTTTACCCAGTATATGATTTTTGTCTCTTCAAAAACGTTTCCATGGGGCAATGTCTCCTAATTAAATTAGGTTAAAATAAGAAAAAGTATTTGGAGAGATCTACTTTCTGTGAATGGGGATAACCCCCCCCCCCCACTCCACCCAATTATAAGCTGATCATTATTGCGGAATATATCTTTTCTTATTCAATAACAAAACCTCTAAGAATATCTTAATTTAAACTTCGGTCTTCAAGGTCTAATTTTAAAAAGAAGGGCATGAAGTTTATAAGAATGAAAAATAAAATAAAATAATTCTCTATTATTTACCTGCCCTTATTCAGCAACGACAAGAAGAGGCAGATAGATCTCCCTCGTGTTATTTACCGTACGGGGAACATGTTTAAATCAAAATATATTTTCTTTCTTCTTTCAACTTTCCTTTCACTTTTTTTTTTTAATTATTTTTAATTTTTTGATCTTTTAGAAAATTCATCCAACCATAAATTATATTTAAAAATATAAATACTTAACCACTAACATATTCACTACTTTTATTCCGCGAGTGTAAAATCAAGCGATTTTTGGGCCCATTATACCGTAGCCACAAGATCCCCCTCTGCTCCCGCAAGAAGGGGAGGAACTGGGCTTTTGAAGTCGACTCAGGTTTGAGCCAGTTAATGGTCCTTTGAGACCCGTGTCAGAGTCCAATTTTTAGAATGCGATCAATTTGAAAGTAGCCATTAAGAAAGTGGTCGTAAATCTAAGAAATACAATTTTTATTTTTATTTTTTCACTTTTCTACCAGAAAACCAGAACCAAAACCACAGAGGCTTCCGCAGAAAGTACCGGTAAGCTTATGCACATTCAGTCCAGAAAAAATAAAAGAAACAAAACAATCAGACACGTTCAGATTGATAAAACTGGAAATAAGTTGAAACAGAACTTGAGTTGTAGTTTTACGAGGATTGCATTATTAAGTCCACATGGGATAGGCGAGTCTACAAGGGGTAAATCATTGCCAGAGCCATAATTTAAGCGACACAGATCATTGGCTTATCCGCGACAGAGTAACCAAAAGCCAACCGATACAGCAATGCAACTTTTATCCACAACCAGATTCAGGACAAAAACAGAGAGAGAGAGAGAGAGAGAGAGAGAAGAAATGCCATAGAGTAAATTCGCCAACTATACACGGCCTTAATGAAGCTGAATTGTACAGATAACAATAAACAGGAGGCTGAGATGTTTTGAGCCCACCAAATTGAATAAGCCGTTGGTTGGTAAGAGAGAATTTTCCACCTCGAACATTTGTCCCTTCCAAGTTCTAAATGCCAACCACTAACCAATGAAGAACACAATTTCAGTTTGGGGGGGGGGCAGAAATGGGAAAACCTGGGTCCGCAAGCGCTACTCGCAATGGATTTATAACTTTCTTTTCGTCAAGACGTCGAAAGGATTCGGTCAAAAATATGTATATATAAAAAGAAGCCACGCATTTTAATTGCAAGAACACAGAACACAAGCAAATAATTCTACAAGGACAATGCCACAACAGTGTGAGCTCGATCTCTAAGCACTTTCAGCTGGAACGCCACCCATATTAACAAAGTTGTTAGCATATTTGGGCCTCCACCCAGTCCTTCCTCTCATAACCTCAGCCCCATCCTCAAGTCGAAGCAAATGTTGGCACTCAACCTCGCCAACATTTCCAAAATTTCCAATACCAGCACCAGAAACGGCAGACAGGGACTGCAGCACATTGTCCCTTCCACACTCCCTCCGATACTCCAGTGTTAAAGATGAAAGCTCATGACTCTCTAGAATAGGCTGTGGAGCACTCTGCAACAATCCATTACCAGAAGGATGTCAACTTTTCAAGGGAAAAAATAGGGGGTTTGGGGAGGAGGAGACAGCAAAGATCTTAGTACAACCATGTGACTGGTACCAGAAAATTCCTTTCCCGTCAACAAGCCCAGAAAAGACATTATGAGTTGGCAGCATATATGGCCAAGAAATGCATTCATAGAAACAAAGAATCATTAACCTTGAACAACACTAAAGTGGTCCTGGCCAGTCAAGCTGTTAAAACAACTAAATGTATCAAGCAATTAACCCTTGCTGGAGATACTAAAAATGGAGGGCGCAAAACTTCTATTCTCAACACACGCATACAGAATAGGAACATGTTCATGGGTGCACACACACACACTTTCCTTCCATAACATAAAACGCTTTACATGGGGAACCAAGACTATAGCTGGGAATTTTAAAGTCAAAATGACATCTTGAATAACTCATATAACATGGGCCTATAATACTTTGGCATAACTAGCAACTACAGAAGAAACAGATGATAAACCATGTCAATCTAGAAACAATCCCAATCTAAAAGTCATGACAGGCAGGATTTGTCTTCTGTTTAGTTATTCTTATAGACACTAAATATTATGCTAATGCATGGTAAAGGTAGTGAAGGGAGGGAAACGTGATAGCTTCATATCCCAAAGCCAGACTAAAAAGTAAGGGCTTGGGGAGAAGTATCGGTTAAGTATAAAAACTGCAATTTCCTAGGTTAAAACATACCTCAAGGATCCAGCCAATGTACTTAACATTGTTTACGTGCTGGTTGACATCTAAATCATTCCATCGAGGCTGCAAATCAAAGAGGTCATAGCACAATGTTCAAACATCATATGACATTATTATCAGCAACTTCAAAAGTGCTGTAAGGTTCACTTACCGTTAAACCCTTGGAAACATAGTCTGCCGTGTTGTCATCAAGTTTTGACAATTTTCGGCCATCTTCAGCTACGACAGGATCAGAATTCACGAAATAAGGTTCTATTTCCCCTCGAACGTCCTCTGGAAATTTAGATAACCTCCTTGTCGTTTTATTCATCATCACCCACACACTGCATTTTATCCACAAAAAGAGGTTCCAATCAACTGTCATCACATCAAGAGAACATTGGAAAAAGGATCTCTAAGACCATGAAATTTTACCTGGAAGCTCTAGTCAGAGTTTCACCTGTTCTACTATCACGAACAAGCCAATCACGGCGCATGCCATTCTTCCCTGAGGCACTCACCCAGGTATCTACTTCAACAACATCACCCCTGCAACACAGAAATAAGAACTTGCATAAAACTATGGCCATCTCTTCCACAACCTTCCAAAAACATTATGCACTACATCAAACGAATCGCTAGGAAACAACACACTAACCTCATAATATACACAAAGTTCATGTAAAAAGCAATATTAAGAGTATATATATGTATGCAATTATTATGAATATAAAGTTAAAGTGCCTTGATGGATATCTAAACAACCACCAAAAAGAAATAATTGACCAAGCAAGATATAAATTTAACTCTAGAGATTAACCCCAGGTTCAGAAAGTACAGAAAATCAGATACAAATGGAAACAACTTAGCAATATCTTAAAATCAAGAAAAAATGCAGAAATTTCAAATCAGAAGGTATGTTTAGGAAATATTATAACAAATTCCCTCATTAAATGACAAAGAAATTGTTACACCATTACCACCTACCATGTGGGATAGCGATCTACCAGAACCTGCATCCGAGTGACTACCCATATCAAGTTTTTTTTGGCCATCTCTGGTGTTGAACCAAATCCATCTCCAAGAAGCCCAGCACTTTTCACATGATTGAGGGCCGTTTCCTACAATCAAGGAGAACACATTCAGCTCATTGGGATCCTTTTACTTCCATATATTAGGTAGCAATTAAATTTAACATAACTTGCAAAGTTGCATGGTCAGGTACAATAATAAAATTCAGTGGATGAACATACTTGTAAATGATTCATTAGCGTTTCTATAGAAGCCGTACGGTCTGCTCCAATTTCATATGATCTAATTGAGAAGTTCTGCCTGAACACAAAACCATCTTGAACAATTTTCCCTATGCCAAAGGGGTCAACAAGCATATCAGGTCGCCTTGGTTTCCAATCAAGCATCATCCACTGCTTCTCTGCTGCCAAGAACATAGTTGTAATAGCAGCAAGCAGCATACTCCAGTCAGGCAACTGGTTGATAAAAGTCCTTGGGGGTGGAGATGGCACATCACTTTCCGTCTTCATATTTTCCAAGCCTAATGAGGATCCATTTATCTTAGGAGGGGCCTGGGCATTTGCCTTGACCTGCATGCCGCCAGAGGATGCAGATTTTGACTTGATTCCTCCAAAACTCACAGATCCGCTACCAAGCTTGTTAGGCTTGATATCCGCAGATGGGGAAGGAACTGGAAAGAATGAAGAAGTAGCAGCATTCGCAACCATTATGCAATGTGAAATAGGTCAATCAGCACCTTGTTGAACAACGATCAACAAAGAGGACAAGCAAAAAGGGGAATTTTCTGTGACACCAACTTTACTGCAACCTGTTTCTGCAGAACATAACAACCAATCGGAAGCATTTCATGCTTGAACCAATTACACAAATTAAACGGTAACAAATAGATTCTGTTGGATTAACACAAAACATTGGATTTCAGAGGCTTTTGTTTTCATGATTTTTTTTTTTGTCGTTCCCCCCTCCACCCCCAAAAAAATTAAAAGCCCATTGATGCTTCAGAGACAGTGTCCCTTTAAATGCCTATTTATCAATTTCCAAACTCATCAAAAAGCACTTTTGACATACGGCCAGAAACTGGGGACATTTGATTACTAAAGCGAGATGGAACCTTAAGCCTCCATATGATTTGCCTTCCCTGCGACGTCTAAGTGTTAGGAGGAAAAACAGGGGAGAAAATTATTAAAAAAAGAAAAAAAGAGAAAAAAAAAATGATAACCCATTCCTAGAAATATAACAAGTCCCACCACGAAAAAGAAGAAAAATACAAAAGAAGCAGAGCAATAAGGTAACTTTAGCAGTGTCCAGAAAGAAAACACGCAATGCCAGCAAAACAATTGAATAAAAAAAAAAAGGTCAAGTACACCTAAACGAAAATGGAGGGAATAAAAGAGAGAGACAGAAAAGATAGAAAATACCAGATCTGACCATTTAATCGCAAATTCCAAAGAAGTACAAAAATGACAGTGATCTCACGATAACAGAAAATTGATGAAAATTTTTCAAAGAAAACACAGAGGAAGAGAGAGAGAGAGATAGAGCTTCTCTATGCCGCGTTTGGTTTACACAAATTGAATAGGAATGAAGAAACGCTTCAAAGAAAAAAAAACAGGTAAAAAAAAAAATCTCAGATCTCCGCCATCAAGCTTGCCAAAAGGCCCAAAACCCAAACAATTTGCTGGATTACGCTCAGAACACGAGCTTTCCATTCTTTCTTCAACATTTCAGAAAAAAACCTTATTTGAAATGGAACAAGAAAACAACACGCCCATTATCCAAACAAGAAGACTAACTTTCTCATAATCCAAGCACGAAGTTGAAACCGGTTACCAGATCAAACGATGAAAATGGAAGAAAACGAAAGAAAAGAGCTTCCGAAACCGTGCCTTACCCAGCCATCCACCCAGAGAGAGAGAGAGAGAAGTCGTTGAGCAAACACGAGAAATTTTCGAAAATACGCGAAACAAGGAACCGAAAATGGGCTATTTCGTCATTTCGATCTCCAAACCCTGCTCCAGTTTTTTTTTATTTTTTATTTTTTGTTGTTATTTATCTTCGAGGGGTTTGCGGCCTCTCGCTCTTCTTTTTTTACTATATTTTTCTTTTTTCTTTTTTTTCCCTTTTTTGGCGTTAACCTTGACTAGGGCCCCCAGTTTTGTGGTGATTGGAAATGAGAGCAGTGCAACGACTCATTTTTATAGTCCATCGGGACTGGACCCTCCCGCCCGCCTCCTCGTTCAAACTACCTTTTTTTTTTTTTTTTTTCTATGATCGACTAATGTGAACTTAGCTGTCCTTTCGCACCCAAAACTGTAAGTCCATCTTTTAATGCCCCTGTACCTAGTTTGTCCAACACAAGTACGTACAAATTTTAATAGTTTTATTAAGAAATTAATTAGATTATGAATTGTATAATAATTTTTTATTATTTTTATAAATATTATATTTTTTAAATTAAATTTTGATATTTTTAAAATAAAAATGTATATTCTTAATTATTAGATACCGTCCAATAAATAAATTTTATTTACACAACACAATTTCAATTTATTTGATTGTATCCATCTATTTCACTATTTTTTGCTGTGATTAATTAAAACTCGCTGTAGATTTTGTCTTAGAGACTCTGTTCCAGATGCCTGAAGCCCTAATTTTGAAGTTTTAAGAGCCACTAATATATAATTTGTTAAGGCAGGAAATTGGATTTTACGTTTATCGATGTATATAGATTTGGAAGGGGAACCAATAATTGACCTCCATTTTTGGACTTCAGTCACCGACTCAGTATGCATTTATGAATCCCCCGCAATGGAGTTGCTTAGTGGAGAGATAAATAGGTGGAGTGGGGTTACCAATCGCTGCACATCATTCATTAATGTAGAATGGAGGAGTTTCTAGGTTGAGCTCATAAAATATGTATTTGACACTTGGCTTATACAGTGTGTTTTGGCCCACAACCCCAAGCATTAGACGTGGACATCAATACCTCATTTTACGGTTAGAAAACTTAATTGAGAATAAGAACACTAAAATAAGGAAAGAAAGAAAGAGATATTGGAAATCCTTTTATTTTAGGGCAATCACTATTGTTTTCGCAATACAGCAATAGTGAATTATTGTTTACTCTGACTAAAATTTTGACAATCAATAAAAGATTCCTTTTTTTTTTAATTATTATTTTCAATAGTAAAGATTGAATTTAGTGCAGTGTAAGCATGATTTTTCGGTTTATGTTTTAAGATCTACCTACTCGAAAATAATTCTACTTGTAATTTTAATTAATTATTTCTTCACTTAAAATTAATGTATTCTGTAACGACATGAATGGTCGTACTTATTATTCCCTCGTTTTCTTGTGAATTCAATTTATACTCTGGCTCTCTCTCCCAACATGCTCTTAATTATGAACTCCTCTGCTTTTGTTGGCAAAAATTGAACTCTACTTTGCTGACATTAATTGCGCACAATGTGAATTGGAAAAAGGTAAACCCAATTTGCTGTATCGCCTGAAGCCCAGATACAACTTCTCAGGGTTTGTTCCAAAATTGATTGCATTTGGCGGTAAGCACGTGGAAAAGGATTTTTTTTTTTTCCTTCTTCTTCTTTTGGGTCGTTTAATGAGCGGATGTTCGTACTTGTACAGATTTTCAGTTTATGTAGCAGCCTCTCAAATGGTGTTAACGTGTGCAATCCTTTGTTTTAATTCTAGCGGAGCCGTTTCAAATGAAAACGAAGATTTGTTTTATTAGTAAATGAAAAGGAAGATATTAAGCCTCTATCTTGCATCTAGGAGTTAAAAATTCATTTTATATGGACGACAAAAAAATGATGAATAAAAGGAAAGATATATATATATATATATATTATTATTATTTTTTTGTTTTTTTTTGAGGTTATGAAACGAACTTAATTAGCCAAAGTTTCTCGGATTCTCTACGTTATTTTGGTACTTTGCTTATAATTGTTTGATTATAAAGATATTTCTGTAGCAGGATAAAAGAACTTTTATGCATTTTCAAATATGAGAATGTTTCACGACTCGCCTTGATGGTTACAAGTGTTTTTATGCCAGAAATATATACGTATGAACTAAAATAATGCTTGGACAAGCCCAATTTATGGGATACCAATTTTAGGTCTTTTTTTTGTTTTATGGGCATTTTTGGGTCACAAGGTACAGCAGAGGATTTTATTGGCTTTTCCCATATTTTTTTGGGTCACAAGTTTGTTTACGAGTTTCTTTCCTAGTTTATTTCTCTGTTCTCGTGAAAATAAAATACAAAGATTTTATTGGCTGCTGCCATATATTTTATTGTTATATTAAAATGAAAATATTAAAGAATAAATTTAATCTTAATTCTCAAACATAATGAATGAAATAGTTGGGAAATACTTTATTATTATTATTTGTGGATAAAAAAAAAAAAACAGCAAGACGGATCTTGCTATCACAGGGAGGGTTGGGTGGTGAGCCACAATTTTTGTTTTGTGTAGTTTGACCAACTTGGCTGTTGAATTACTTTAACGGCGTTAATGAGTTTGACTTAAGTGACTAAAAATATTTCGAGACGTTTCTAAAGACCAAAGCTTATTCGAACAAGAAGCATGCACTCGCCTAGTGGCAATTTTTATTATTAAAAATGGAGAAATCTACCCTAAAATGGGGAAAATCAACATTTCTGTGCGATAAAACAAAGTTTCGCATCCCGGTTAGTCAACGGCCAAACCGGTCAATTGAGTGACTCAATATTGACTCAAACAGATTTTTTTAATTATTTTAAAATTTTATATCATAATATATTATCGCTAAAAATATTAAAAATTAAAATGAAAATATTTAAAATGTCAATTTAATTCAATTAAAAATTATTTATTTTACTTTCTTATAATATATATCTATATTTTATATTAAAATATATTAATTTATTCTAAAATATAAAATAAATAAGTGTAATTTTATGTTTATAATTATAAAAATTAATATTCACCTATATTTTACAAACATATATTTATATATAAAAGAATATAAAATATATACGAATATTATTCACCATAAAAATTAAACAGTTACCGACTAATTTTATAACTCTACTTAAATACTTCTCTCCCTTTTCCAATCCACAGACGTTGACATATAAGTATTTTAATTAAGATACGATCGTCACTTAAGATGAGCCGTGAGAAATTCAAATTCAAAGAATAAACCGTTAATGTTCTGTCTAATCCAATCACATCCTTAGCAACAATATATCAGACCTGTCTCTTTCTTTCACTTGCATATTGTATAATATTTTGTTTAAAAAAATACTTGTTATACATAATTTTTGTTAAATTTACTATACATAAATAATAAATATTTTTTATTAATAATTTAATTTATTAATTAATTACCAAACGAGATATCTTATCATTATTATTATTATTTGTTAATCACAAAAAAAAAAAATCTTATTAGTGTGGTGCGGTGTGGTCACAGGGAGTACTGTTAGGCTCTAGTCCGTTAGTTCAGTACCAGCTACATGTCCGCCTCTCTTCTTTAAGTGCCACGCAAACAGTTTTGCAAATTTTTTCCCCGCCTACTCTGTAAATAGCCTCAATGATTGGATATCTCTATTCCTTTATTAACTCGTCACTAAGTGTTAGGGAATATTATTAAATTTAAATAAATTTTATTTATATTTCATTTTATAATATTAATATAAATTTTTATTTTATATTTGAAAAAAAAAAAAAACCAAATCGCTTGATCAGATGATTAATGTAGGTGGCAATTCGATGAATTTGATACATCCACTAATTTGAACTTAAATTTAACACATGCTCGTAGATTTCGTAAAATTGTATGTATGTATATACCAACCAACCGTTTTTTGCTTGAGAATCGTATTCACTGGTTCCATTGACTGATGCGATTAAGCCATGTCAAACGCACGTACAGAATCGCCGTTTAATTACAGCAGTGATATGGATGGGACGAGCAACCAGAAGCCGCGAAAACTGACGTTTTCTTTTTGTTTTTGTTTTTCGGCATCTTGAAATGCAATTCTTTAGCATCTTGTCAATATGCATTAATTATTGATTGAAAATGGTGCTGCAAGTAGCGCGGCAACTGCCAACGTCATACAGTTTTTTGGCTCCTTGAACTAGAAAGAGTTTCTGAATGCATTTTACGTGTGGCTGCCAAACGGTTAAGGGGGACTTTGGAAAGGAAATGAAAATAGTACTGATAAAATTCCATTTGATCGAGGAAAATTCTCTTCTTTTTTTACGGGACACGCGCGTGTATCATCTGGGCTGGTTTCCTACTAGATAAGGACATAAATGGACATTTTCCAAAGGTTTTTGTTACATACGACAGAAAAGGGGAAACAGACCCCTCCTGGGGGCGATTACAATGGCAAGGCTTAATTTGTAATTATCTTCCTTAATTATATTCGGTCAATGAACTAATCTCTTGCTTACCCAAAAGGGAAAGAGAAACCCATTTGCTCGCTTCTTCTCCCTGATATAGCCACAATAGGGCAGTTGAATATTGGCATATAGATGATGCGGAATAGCCATGTGCTTAATTTCCCTATGACTCATTTCATAGTATATTTTATAAGAAAGAACAGAGACATCTAACGTGCAAGCAGAATCGCCGCGTTATCCATTCCCAACATTTTAATCACTTACAGGCTTGTGGGCTCGGTCGTTTCTATTTTTCTATATTACAGGGTGTTTGGTCAGGCAAAATGTGAAGCCAGAGCAAGTGATGCCTGAAATTAAAGACCCATGGTCATTGAAACTTAACTTACTTAAGGAATATTTAATGAAGGATCAAAGCTCAAATTATTGTTTGTTTGTTGGAATTAACTTAGGTCTCCAGCATCCTCCCTTTATCACATCCGTATCTACCCTTTGTTGAAATTCAATTTGATGATTAGATGATATCGGATATTGTGTTTTTAATACAATGCAAAAGTTTAAACGTTGAGTACAGTCCAACTTTCGTTTAAATCTATAACATCTTGATTTACACGTAAGATTGCACATGCTTCCTCGTTCTTTTGGTGAAGCATTAATTATTGGGCTCGTGGGTAAGATTCCTGTTGCCAAATTCTAAGCTCTTTTCAAGGACAAGTCAAATATAATAATATTATTATAATTATTAAAATAATAAAAAAATGTGTACTTAAAATTCGAAGCTTTACCAACTTATCTCAAAATCGACTAAATAATATACCATTATTACGTCAATTTGAAGTGTCTGTCTGCTTTGTATTAATCAATTTCCTACTATAATTACCTTAATATTTAATTGACAGGGTGTTTGATGTGCCCCTTCACACTATGGAAGGCAAGGACTAATTCTAGCAAGGAAGAAATAAAAAAAAAGACAACTAAAAGCGGGTAGTACTAGTAGTCAAGATTTGCCGTTTAACTATTCAAAATGACAAAATTCTTCGAATTTGGAAAAGGAAGAAATAGTAAGAGTCGCGAGGAGATCTAATTGACTCGTATTTTCCGCGGACCCTTGATGGCTTGTCAAGATTTTCTTCAGTGTAGCCTTGTATTTTAGGTCGTGGTTGCATTAAATCAAGTGGTTGGGATGATATAAAACGCATCATATTATATGTGTGTAAAATCAGGAAAAAGGGACAGTTGGGAGCAACAACTAACTTGGCTTCTCATTGAATAACCAAAATGCTGAAGACAAGAAGATGGTTCTCTAGCCAGCTATTCTTAGACATTAGTAGTTGGTTGGTGAAAAATGTGACATGGGTTAGGTTAGAGTTTGTTCAAGTTTGTTGAACAAGTCATTAAAAGCCTACATTTCTCAATTCTTTTGCTTTCCTTGTTGGGGGCATGGCTGTCTCGCCGCTCAATTGCCCTATCTTTTTTCCTGCCGACTTTATGCCAGCTAAGTTCCCGATTCGAAAGGATCAGACGGCGTCCGCTGGGTACAAGAAGAAATTATTTAATTGTTTCTTATTATTTTACAAACCAGAATAGTTTTATTGGTATATATATATATATAATCCTCCTACCCTATTAGAATTATTAAGCAACGTATTCTTACCAAGGCAATTAATTTCTCATGTCCAAAATTGAGCTTCGACTTGGGGTCAGTTCAAATAGTTAAAGTATGATTAAACTAAACAAAGTGTTAGAGCCCAATTAACAGTTGTGCTGATATTTTTGTAGTTGATGTACTGGTCGCATGTAGTAATTGTAACGCTAGAACAAAAAATTTTACACTGGGAAGTGGTGGCAGACTAAGAGCTTGGCCATTCCAATTCTTGCACATTTCTCGAATAGAAAAGAAAAAAAAAACGGAAAGGAAATTCTGGATGCATTTTAATTTCACCAAAACTTGAAGCCAATGCCTTGGAGACATTACTCTGGAAACGTGTGATTCTATGTCTATCGGGGCCACGTAAACGCAGTTGTCCCACAAGAAAATGCAGAGGTAATGAGTGTCGTTTTCAAAACTCTCTACTTACATAATGAGAGCAATGTTGAATTTAACCGTGCTGATATTGATTTATACCGGTACGCCAAGCCAATTATGAAGGTTGACTTGGTGTCGATCGAATAGTCAATTCGATGTGCTGATCCATGCTGTTGACAAAATGTGCAAATCCATGCAAATATATGATCCAAGCGACACGTAAATGCTGCCAAAGCAAGGGCATCCTATTTATTTGGTTAGGCGCTGTGCGTACTCACTCGGTCAGACTCGAGATTATTGATTCCGTCAACTCGGTGTCTTTTGTGCATGTTTTGATTAGGTCCATACCCTTGAGATTACTAACTTCAAGTGAGTTGTTGATTATTAGAGCCAAACAATTAATATACGGTTAATTTTTAATCCTCATTCCAACTGTTTAAATTTTTCTATGATATAGTTTTTTTAACGTAAAATCAAAATTTTAATGATGAAGTTATTATGAGTATAAGTTGAAAGCTAACCTCCATACTTATATTTCCACACACTGGAAATATGGCCATGAGTCACTTTTATAGTTTAATGTTGCTTAATTTTTTTAAAATAAATGATTTATTTATTATTATTATTATTATCATCAAATAACTCCAATATGAAGACTTGGAATTTTAAGTTTTGAAATAATTCTCGTACCTTAATTGATCAAAAGTGATGACATATCTAATAACGATTTAAAGTTTGAAAATGCTATCCAAAACTCACGGATTGAGATTCTAACTGTTTATATATATTCGTTTCTTTACCCACTTATTATGGGCAAATTGAACTAAGTCACCATTAGGACTGGACGCAGGCACTTTACAAGTAGAATGAGACTTTGACAGTTGTAGGATTTGTCTTATGTATGATGTCTAACTCCTACATTTATTTCTGGGTTGGCAATGTTACCATTTTAGGTTCAACCGTAAATTCGGCTCTACACATAATTATGCAGACTGGAGAATAATGCGGCCAAATATTTTTCGACTATAATAACAACCAATTTTTATTTCAAAATTTAATTATAATTGACTATATGAAATTTTTGCTATTTTTTTGTTCTATCATGCATTTAATTAGTGTAAGATTTAATTATTTTAAAATTATTTTAAATAAGTATTCACAAGTCAATAAGTAGTTTTTTCTTTTTTCTTACCATCAACCAAGATTTAGTTACCTCAAAGGCCATTTTTTTAATTTATTTTTGATAAGTGTTATACCTATTTTATTACGATATTTTCATTTTAAAGTTTGGTCTAAAATTTTTGTGAATAATTTTTTTTAATTGAAGTATTAATTACTCATTTCAAAATTAATATTTAAAATTTTGATATAAGAGGAGTCTAAGTTTACTGAAAGTTACACCCACCGTTATCCTTTAAAAAAATAAATAAATAAATAAAAAATGCATCACAGAGGTAGACTATTGGACAAGGAATAACCCACCGAAGAGCAACCCGCTGGTCCTAGCCCACCTCGTTCGCCCAAAGTTCAGGTAGTTTTGTTTCGAGAGACTTAAATTGAGTCCAGTCGGACTACGATTCGGAAATTTTGGTTAGCCCAATAAGAAGAAATGGACTTGGGCTAGATGGGCTCACTAGCCTCGGATCGCTTAAACCAAAATTCGATTCACTATATTTTCTTTGGCAAATTGATGTGAAAATTGTTGCAACACGCTTCTTTATTTCTCTCACGCTCAAAATCCGGGAAAGACACGGAAAGAACCTAGAAAATTAGAAATTCTTTTTCTATTTTTCTTTCCTGGATTTTTTTTTTGTTTTTTTTTTTCCGAGATCCAAAAAATCAACATAAAAAGCATTAGGGCCTTTGGGAATTCACCTCATCCACTCGTCATCGCCTTCAAAATCTACAGAAGGCAGAAACGCCCAGACCCAAAAGTATTCAGTTTAGTTCCTTCTTTCACGTGCTTTCAAGAACGCATGTCAAGTCGTATGTCTTCTTGAATTTGAAGTCACGGATTGTTTGGTGAGCAAGTCTTTGGTTTTATTTTTATTTTTATTTTTCTCTCTTCTTTTTTGAAATGAATCTTTCTGTAAAGAATCCAGACCAGGTTTTTGTTTCTATTCTTGTTGTTGCTACGTGTCATCATTAGATTGGTTGAAAAAGTAAGACAAATGGGTTATCTTTGTTGTAATCTTGGCGATGGACTTCGATTTTTGGCTCCAACCTTCTCTCGCTGTTTTCACTCCGTTTCCCTCCTTTTCTCTCGTCCTACTTTATTTCCTGCCAAACAGGCTCCTTACACTTTCTCTGAAGACAAACAACGAGCTAATTTGCCGTATCAAAAGACTATTTTAGTATAGTTGGTAGTTTTTATGAACTGTTTGGCATAAATTAATCGGCTGTTAAAGCTGGATATTTATCTCGTTCTGGTTTCAACAGAGAATGAAAAGCCAGTTCTTCGGTTTCTAGCATTCTGCTGTGGAAATTTCTATTTTCTTGTTCTTTTGAAGAACTTTTTTTTTTTTTTTTTCAATTTTCCGATGCCAAAAAAAAATCTTTTGGAAATTATTTGACGTTAACGAAAATAAGAAAAATGCTGTGTCATTCGCCGGCTAAAACTCCACCAAGAGCCACCACATTCTTCCTTCCGCCGCCAAACTCTGCCGCTTCTCCTCCGCTTCCAGCTCCTTACCAATTTCTCCGTCGCCATTCCCCAGCGAACTATCACTAGGTCAGTCTTGCTTCCCCTGATTAGACGCGCTTTGTCCTCTTCGTCTTCCCCCATCTCGCCGCCGACCACTGCATAAAAGAACAGCTATTGTTGCCCTATGATTGTTATACGAAAATCTTCTTTGGAGCCAATTCAAGATTGGGAAGTGCGTTGGAATAATTTTAAACCCTACGTCTTCAATACTTCGTTTGTTGTCGCATTGCAATCAAAGCTTAAAACCAATTTAAAAGATTCCTATTTGGGCTTTTAAAGAACTAAAGCCTTTGCTAGCAGGTAAGGTTAGTCTATTTTTAAAGAAAATTATTGGAAGATAATTTAATGGTTCAGCTAGTTCAATGGCCTCAATGTACTTGCTTTCAAGAAGCATTGGATTCAAGTGATCGAGGTTTTAGTCATCAAGAAACACTGCAGTTTCCAAAATTCAAATTCAAGAAAAATATGCTTCAACAATTTGATTACTGCCCAGCACCGCTTCCCCTGCTCTTTGTTCTTGCTAGTGTGGTTCCTGATGTATACCATTGTGTATTAGCTCGTCTCTGGATGCTTAACAATTTGAGTAGATATTGCCCAAGGTTAATTTGTACATGTTATGGTTTATTAGTGTACTGGGGTATTTGTTAGGTTCCTCAAGGTTGTGCAACTATGCATAGATTTGGGTGCTCACTGGGTTAGGCACAAAGGCATTGAGCTTGAGCTTTTGATATTGTGCCATAATTATTATTCATTTGTTGTTGCTTTCCAGGATTGAATGAATATTTGTTTTCGCAAAATAAAGAGAAATTTGCTGCTGAGAAGACTGAAAGACTCGACTGATTTATATATGTTTGTGTGACCTAAATGACAGGAAATAAAGTTATGCTGCGGCCAGCAGATGACCATGAGAATCCTGACCATGTCATCGACATTTCCCATTGTGGTGATGTTTCGTCATCAGAATCCTCAAACGTAAATCCTTTAAATGGCTTGGAATCACCACTTCATGATAATGCAAGAATTAGCAATGACCAGGCATCTGTAGCGCAAAATTCCCAGTCAGTCTCTGATGGATCAGATGTTGACACCCTGTCTCTTTATAAAGCATTGCTTACCATTATGATAGCATATAAAATGGTCCTGATTATCTCATCAATAATTGTGCTGGTTGAATCAAGGCATGAAAAGCCACAATATCCATTGTTTGCATGGATTGCAAGTTATGCAGCTGGATGTGCTTTAAGTCTCCCTGTCACCGGCCGGCTTTATTTTCTTCCGTATCCCAGGTAAATAATTGCTTCCTTTTCCCAGGGTGTCTTTGTCTTTGTCCAACCCTTCCAAGTATTTGTTTCTTGGATATATTTTATAGCAATAGGAATGGGTTAGAACAATTAGATCTCGTTACGAACTTAGTCTATGATAGAGTGGGATGATGAGAAAAGATTCGTGTGGCTGACTCTAATTAAATTTGGGATTAAGGCTTTGTTGTTGTTGTTATCTACTCTCATGGCCTTGATTGCTTGGCTTCTTTTTTTTATGTTGATTTGGTCAAACCTCTAAATTAAGATGTAAAATATGGTTTTTTGTCTAATAATCATGCTCCTTATTTTATATTGGTTGTGACCATGTTTTTTGAATACAAGGAAATGCTTATGCAGAGACACAGATTAGGAGTGATTAATTGTGTATAATCGTATGTTGTTACATTTGTAATAAGATGTGCATGTTCAAGTGCAATGTGGCATCTTCCACAGCAATGCTTAGTATGTCTTCCTAATTCATCAGTGGTTCCATTACATTTTCTTGATCAGTATTTTTTTAGTTAAGATTGATAGTTTATGTGTCCTCTTGTGAAATACAAGAATGAATATTCTTTTAATAGCATTATGAGTTAACAATGTGTTTCACATACTATTGGCAGGCTCAGGAAGCTGTTAGACCATCTTAATTGGCTATTGGAATTCTTCTTTGTCTTTTGGCTTGTATTGGGCAATTTTTGGGTTTTTGGAGAAAAATCTCCTCATGAAGCCTACACTCTGTACAGGTAATCTCAGTAAGCTGTGCTCTTTTGCTTGCATTCTGAAGTACAATCAAGCTTTTTTCTTGGTTTTTTGCAGGTTCAGTCTGATGCTGCTCATTGTGAATTACATCAGATATTGTTGGCCCTTAATTCTGCAGGCAATGCTACTATGCTGTTGGAGACGGCTAACTCAAGTAGGTGGGGCCTCCACAGAATCCATTAATGCTCTGCCAACCTACAGGTTTAAGTTGCAGAATAATGGAGGTGAAGGTGGTGAGTTTGATGGAAATGTGAAGGAATTTGGGGTTGTGGCAGTGGGAACAGAAAAGGAGTGTGTTCTCTCAAGTAATGATGCTGTAAGTTTCAGATGTTCTCATATGGAGTTTAATTCCTTAACCACTGACAAGCTTGTGGTCAAAACATTTTTGAGAAGTTTCCTGGATATTATATTTATACTGTTCCTGCTTGATACAGATTTGCTGCATTTGCTTGGCAAGTTATGATGACAATGATGAGCTGAAGGAGCTGCCTTGTTCCCATTTATTCCATGCCAGTTGTGTGGATACATGGCTTAAGATCAAGGCAGTCTGTCCACTTTGTAAATGCAGTATTGGCAAGGATATAAAGGAGTCATCATCAGCGCCCAACTCTAGCTAGCCACTTAGAAATTCACAGCTGCTGGAACGAGATAATTCTGGTTAGCAACTTTGAAATGTTGCTGGAACATGAAAGGAATTTGAACTGCACAGAGGGCAGCAATTGAGTTGCAGTTGGCAGACATGGGGCTACCTTCCTGAGAAGGCTTGTTGCTATCCTTAACCCCCACTTTTCTTTTGTTTTTTTTTCCCATACATAATACATTTGTAAATAGTCTTTTTCTTCTGTATGGATGCTTGTATAGGCTTCACTTCCCCCTTTTGGGTCCATGCATCCGTTCATGGCTGACTAGGCTGGGTGATAGATAGCATAGTGTATGTATTTTAGTCCAAGGCATTGTACTGACTGATGAAGTGGACAACACAGGTTTTTATCGATAGAAAAGAGTTTACAAAGGAGAACAAAAAAAAAAAGAATAATAAATTTGAATGATAGGGTTAGCCATCTATCTTTCTCTCTTAGTAGTCGTTTACGCGCATTTTGTATGGAAAATAATCTCGTGGGTGCTCGACACTTGTGTCCTACATCAGCTGGACTGCTGTCCCATTTCCTGACCATGTTAGCATTCTGCGATCAAAATTTACGCACACACACATATTGGTTTAGAGATATATATATATATTCTGTTATGACTCACGGATGCTTTCCATTCTGTTTATTTTTTTCTTTCCTTTTTTTTTTATATATCATTAATGATCATTTAAATGGTTGTTAAGGTTGTTACTTGTTGGGCAGAAGGCATTCCGGAATAAAACATGTGGCAGCTGGTTAGAGTGCCTTTATGCCCGTTAGTCCCAATTTGTTAACGGCATTATTGGTTCCGGCACGTGTCTATAAATACTGTAACTCTGAATGAAAATGAATAAAAAGGCAAAACAATTAAACTTCACTTTCGGTCTTTTCAAATTTATTCTCACCAAACTCTGAAAATCTTTTGAATCCTCCGTCTCGATTTTCTGTTGATCACCGTACCCTAAACATTTTCTTTTCTTTGGGTCAGAAGGACATAAAAGAAATTCTTTTCAATTTTCCAAAGTGCAAAAAAAAAAAAAAAAATCTTTTGTAATTTATTTAACGCCTATTAAATAAAAATCTGATTAAATAAACTTAAATTAATAAATTTAAATAAATATAATTAATTTTTGCTATTTTTTGAATAAACCGATAAATCAATCTAAATATAAAATTATATAAAATATTAATTATATAACATAAAAATTAATTATATTTCCACCACTTTTGAGTCCACTCGTGTGTGTGGAAAATAAACTCTCTCTCTCCCTGTATGTGCGGAAAACAAACTGTATAACGCCATCTCATAAACATCTGCAAGATTCGCCGTAGCATATTGATTAGTGGAACTTAACAAAGAACCAAAAAGAAAATCTTGACAAATGGGTGAATTATGTGCAACATGTGCGGCAAAGGCCATTTCCACTTGAAGCACGGTCCAACCGACCCCGTGAAAGAACAAAATTACCATTAAAGTTGCTGGTCACAGGAGAACTTGATGGATCAGAAAGCTAGACAAGTTGATCGCCATGAGTTGAGTGGATCAACGATACCTAGAGTAGTCTCCAAAACTACAAATTCCAAGATAGAACTATAGAACCCTTATCCTGTCAGAGCCGATCGACCACCCCAAAAAAATGAATGGGGGTAATATCACTTCACTCAAATGGGCATGTTTTAATCATATGCATTATAGCAGCAAAATTAGCCATGAGGCAAAGGCCAATTTTACTGCTTAAAGTCGACATGGAGCAAAAGGAGACCCGGAATCCATTCAACATGACAACAAATGATAATGCACCTGTATATTAAGCCCATTACAGTGATGGTTATCCTTAATGCAAACAGAGCCAACATGAGCTTCCCTTTTCGTAAATTAAGATGCCTGGAGTCAAAATTGTGCACATCTCCATCCTATAACTACAAACACAGTTTTTATACATTCTTAATCTCAAGGGAGGAATGGGATTAACCGTTGGGACAGAAAAAATGAAAAGGGAAAAAGAAATATTCTTTCCTTATCCATTGTCTTGTATATTCTCATGCCACAAAAAACAAGAAAATCATGAGGAATACAATCAGTACAAAGAATATCTTGATCATCAGCCATCGGTTGGATGAAATACTGTTGAGATACCTGACAAGTTGGCCCTGTGCTCCTTCTACGTTTGACAGTGTCTCATCCATGTTCTCATCAATCCTGCAAGCCACAATTGTGTCTCCTTGGATGAGTTAAAACCAATTCTCATTTCAATGATTGGTGATGGATTTAAATAGTTCATCCTTTTTACTTCTTGATTCAGTTTGACTTTATGATTTTGTTGAATTTTTGGGGTGCAAGAACCCCTATACTAATCTATAAGCATGTGATGCAGTCACAGAAAGTTTTGTCATTTCACCAAATGCATAAGGGCAATTTTGGCAGTCCCCTTTTAGTGAAAGGCAGCTGAGTCTCAGCAACAATAAAAAAACTGTTCCATTGATGCATGTAAGGCAACCATTGAAGTAAATATGTACTTGATCATACTCTTGCCTTGTATATCTTCAGGCATAAAAGGCAGTGGAAATGAAGAATGTACCTAATAGCAAGCTCCCCTTGCTGTGAAACCATGGTTGCTAGTTGGGTAAAAATGTTGCTCAGTTCATGAATCGTTGACTCCACATTATGCAAAGCCTCAGCTCTACTCTGCATATAACTGTCTTGTAGTGGAACCATCTGCTGTTGATGTTGACGCTGCTGCTGCTGCTCCAAAAGTGGCTGAGACTCCACATCTGCCTGCTTGCTGGAAAGAAGATACTCATTTTAAACAAGGAATTGCACAGCGCGTCCAATAAGAATCTCAGATTCTCAACCATGCAATTCTCATCCAGAGTTTTTATATTTAAAATCAGAAAAACACATCATGAACTTGTCATTCATACTGAGGCTCCAGAAAAATGAGAAAAGTAGGTCCAGGAAGAAATTCTCAATATGTCCTTTCTAAAAGAAATGAATGCCATTATTCTACCTGCCAAACAGCTGGGATGAGGATGCAGAACCATTGGCCCATGGAGGAGGCAGAGCCAGTGATGCATTAGTGGAAGCTCGGGAAGTTAGCGGACGCTGACGAACAAAAGGGTTTGTAGCATCTTTTGAAGCAGCTGAAGAAAACAACTGCCTTCTGTTCTCGTGAACTTTTAGATTCTGCACAAATACATAAAACTCAAAACTCAACAATACTAAAACAACAATGATGAAGTCAATTAAAGTCCCTTTAAGCCACGAGTCATGCCAACAACGTTAATTGTACCTCTGTCCTCATCGTGAGGACTTCCTTGAACTCCTTTGTAGCACTCATCAAGCGGTTCTTTAGGTTATCTACAACGGTGGTTGAATGGGTTGTGGTGTCACTCGAAATGTTTCCACTTTCATTTTGGGAATTGCAAAGGAGCTGCAGGTCTACCACAGTTGCATTAAGCGTAGTGATGTCTTGCTTTATAATTGCTGTCAGCTCTTGGATCTCCCTAGTTGGATCATCAAAAACCGATGTTCTCTTTGCCACTTACAAACATTAAAACAGTTAGAACACAGCCATCATTCACTTTACAGTGTTTTTGCATAACTTTACAGCTCAACTACCAAAGCACCAATCTTAAGAGTAAGTAATACCTAAGCAATCAAATCTAAACAAAAAAACTGAAAGAACAATGACTCACATTTAGCGAGCTTAGCTAGTTTCTGGGACGTCTGATGAATCCCGTAGCCGATCTTGGACGCACGCTTGTTGAACTCCGATTGAATTGAGACGGCAGATCGTGTTGCATCAGATTTGGCGTCATAACTGCCATTGCTACTAGTGCTAGCCGGTGCCACATTGTTGGCCGACGAGACTGACTTCTTTAGTCTTTCCGCCGCGCTCACAAACTCCTGCGTCCGATCCCTGTACGAAACTTTCCCCGAAATCGCCACCGACATCTCTTCTGATTGTATCAACAATTACGCAAAAGAAAAATACGTATGATTGCAACTAAAAGTCAGTTTCTAAAGAGAGGCCAGTGTCCCGGTGCCGACGTCTAAACGCATATTGCGCGTGATTGCCGACGATTCGATTATTTGTTTACTGAATCTCAAAACCCTGTGATCAATTTGGGGGCTCGTTCGCGCCTTCAAAGAGGCGTTTGGCGGACGAAACGGTACCGCTTTGATTGTAGTCGTCGGAAGTAAGACGGGGACTTTACCGTAAATAAGGGGTTATAGCGCGGGCAGAATTGGGTAGAAGACGTTAGAGCTAAAAATTGGAGAGGGAGCGAGGGAGCGAGGGAGTGAGGGAAGGAAGACTGGAGGGCGCTCCAGTACAGATCTCAAGGCTGGCTGTCAATATTCGCTTTCAACTGGAGACTGGTGAGGTTTTAAAAATTAAATAAGTAATATAATACTAAAAATAAATAAATATATATATATGATATTTTTTAAAAAAATATTTTAGTGTCCGACCATTCAAATTCTTATCTGAATCTCTTGGGCATTGATTCTTTAAACGGTACGTGAGATTTATTATAATAAATCAAATTATTTATTATATTGTCATTTTGTTGTGTTTTTTCATCAAATTTATCGAAACAAACTATATAAAATTAAATCCATTCAAATCAAATTGTTAAAAATAAATTGATGTACATCATAATAATTTGAGAAAATCACAATTATTAATTTAATTCTATATTCACAATTAATTTTTATGTAATATGACGTGTTTTATATTTTTATTAAGTAGATTATTATATTTTTTTATCTCACTATATATTATAATTTTTAATTGTATTTATATTTTTTAAAATTTTTATTTTTATAAAATTAATAATAAAATAATAAAATATTTCTGTTTGTATATGCCCAAGATCATCAATCTACATAAAATTATCCAACCAATTAATTATTAATTATATCTAATAAATTAAATTACAATTTTAAAATTAATCAAACCGCTGTTCACGGGCACCGTTTTGGCTGATCCGTCACCATCATATTAACACTCTGTTTACCAACCACCTGATAGCATAAGAGGTCGACTCATATACTTTAAAGGATCCACCGCCACTGTCCATCAATTATCGGTCACCTTTTTCTTCTCACCATCAGTTATCGGCCTCCCCCCGTCTACTATACTTTAAAGCATTTGAGCACTTGAATCAATTTCACCTGGTCAAGTTCTATTAGATAAAACAAAAATTTGTGTAGTGTTTATAATATCAGCTCGAGGTAATTTTTAATCTTTTATTTTTACATTAACTCGAATTCAAATATTTTTACTACCATTTGTCTTTTAATAAAAAAAAGTTATATAAATAATATAATATTAATATTCAAACTTATAATAAAAAACAAAGTTTAAGTGGCCTTGTGTAAATATATAAAAAAAAGATAATCAAACTTAATAATACTTGAATAATAATTATATATATATATATATATATATAAAGTTAGACGAAAACAATATATAGGCTGTAATACTTCTTTTCATTATTATTGTTAAAATAGAAAAAGAAAAAAAGAGAGTCGTAGCTTTTGATATATCAAATTAAACTACTAAACAAAGAAAGTCATCTTAGAAATGCCATTTCATGCTTTACTTTTAAATAAATACAATTTTTGAAGCTCAATCCTGGTGACAAGCAATGCCTGAATATAAGCAGAAAGCTAATATGAATCCAAGATATTGGACCGGGCCAACCTCATCCCCAGAGTTGCGCAGACAAGGATTCGGACTTTCAATAACAAATACAGTATCCCCTTAGAAAGAGGAATGCGGGCTTCGGCGGCTATTCTATTATTTTCTTTCTTTGTACTTAAAAAGAGAGAGAGAAAGAAAGAAAATTGAATATTAAATTACATTTTTTTTTATGTCTTTGAGTGGTAGTACTTATCCAAGAGCTTCTCAGAATATTCTCCAAATGTGACTGAAGAATTAGCTAGCTTAAGCTGAAAGCAACCAGGAAGCCAAAAACGATAAAGTCACAATCAGTGATGCTGTTTTATGCTTCAACAGGCAAGAAATTGGAAAAAGTCAGAAATATTCGTCTTTATTTGCTTATGTTCTGCCGCGCTACTCAACCGAACCTTTTCGTTCTGAACAACCACTCAACCAAACTTGTCCCAAAATTCTAAAATCATTTTTTTAACCATATGGACTTCTTGTCAGGCATAAATAATAGAATATGTAGCCGGTAGCTATGATGCATGGAAAGAGCTATGATATGAGCACGCCACACCAATGACAATAATAAATCCCTCAATGGGAATAGCAACTACGTTAGTTTTCTAATTTCTTGTCTTTTTCCCTATGCTCCCAGGGGGTGAAAAAAAACACATCTTTGGCTAAATGGATCTTTAATATTCATGGTAAAGTCATATGTATTCAATACAAGTCAACAAGCATGGTTCTAGAGTTTTAGTCTAAAAAAAGCACGCCTTTTATTTCATAAGTCAGTACTAGGGCAGCATGCATACCTCTTTGTGAATGTGCATCTCTGCTGGAAAGTTGAGTTTTTCATCCCTAGAAAGTACCAAGATAAAAGAAAATGCATCTCTTGTGCCGTTCAAATATTGAAATAAATGAACGTCTATATAACATAAATAATTCAATTAATCCTAGTGTAATAATAGCACAAGAGAGCGGGGATCTTAGGCTCAAATAGGATCACCCTTTTTTCTCCACTAATGTGTGTCAAAGTGAAGATAAAACTAGCAAACACTCAAAATGGTTCATGCAAAAACATACAAAATGGGAGGGAAAGGCTGTCAATGCATGGGCGGCAAAGCTACATTTTAGTAAGAAGCTTCATCATTAGTCTTTTAGTGCTTAAGATAAAGCTGTAAAAAAATCATGGGTGGGCAACAGAGTCCATTCTCAATGCCATTGCACTATGCTGGAATTAAAACTGTAAAAATCATGACATGGACATAATTCATTACTCATATATCTTGATCAAATTACCAATCAGGTTGCATAAATAATGCAAATGTTGACCGGTCAACAGCAGAAGCATCGTCTCCTTTAGGTGCCTAAGAACCAAACAATAAACCAAGAAGAATTTAATCACTTCAAATCATTCAAATAGGACTAAACTTTTGGGAAAAGGAAAAACATAATTAATGATCTGAACTAATAAATATATTGCACTTGGCCTGGGTCACAGGTGCAAGGTCTTAAACCCATTTCAGCTCTACTTATATTCACTAGTGGTCTACAACAGCTAAAACAAGGTAGAAAATTGTAAGACCCCAAATTCAATGTGCAATAAATATGGCCACGTTGTGTGACAATGCACATGCTTTCTTGACAAACACAATAGGACCACTGCCCTTTCCTGAGACTTCAATCCTGTTATCAGCAAGATTGAAGGACGGAACTGTAATCCCCACAAATATACAAATCACATTAAAAACAGCATATCAGGAATAAACTGAATCAGTAGATACATGTGGACTTGTATATTAATGTATATACGTGACAGATTTCATCGATCTATTTAGGACTAGTCAAAGCTTATAGTTTCTTTCTAAACTTGTTGTGCGAACACCTGAGTGAACTACCAAAAAGGTAGTCTGGTGTTCAGATCCCACAGCATATTATCATTCTGCATATAAGAATGTTTATATAAATTTTGAGTGTTCTAACAAGGTTTGAAACATCATTTAGGAGGTGTCTTAGATCTCAAGGAAAAAAGACAGACAGGCATAGTCACATGCTTAAGCATTTAAAAATCATCAAGATAGATAAAGCTTGACAGTTCCTTATGCAAAGAAGTATCAATAAACACTCAGATATAAAAAAATCATTTGTTTGAAATATTTCCTTTCACATTTGCACTCCAATAGCTTCCATTAGAACAAGTTAAATCTGTATAAGATGGCATTATTATTGTCACCTAGAAGAACAACACATGAAGGCCATGTAGCCAACACCAGACAAAACTGTGAGATCAAATTATAGAATGTACCCGGACGCAATGAGGTGTTGCACAGAGAAAGCCTCCTGACAGTATCTCTGTTGTTTCACCAACTTGGTATGCTATTTCATTTTCTCCAAAGACAACCTACATCTCAAGAAAAAACTATCCATGAAAAACTGAGACAATACAGAATGAAGTCAGACTGAGAGGCCATAATTTGCTATGATATAGAACCTATAAATCATGCATTTTTCAGTTAAAATCCACTCTACAAGGTGCTCATTTAACCTTGTTTTCTTCACTGAGGTTTATTCATTCATGCCAAAGGAATCCCTTGTTACTTTTTTCCCCCTTTTCCCTGGTGGGGTTGCTATAATTTCATATTCTAGTTCACAAATGTCAGGCAATAAACACTTTCATGGAGTTTCATACTACATAGCTATGGTTATCAAATATAATATAGGGTTAGCTTTTCCAATAACTCAACAGAAATTGGGAATGAAATGAGAGCTTGATTTCTAAATTGCTTCTATGACAAACAAGAACAAATTCTCAAGTTTCATTTCACAGTTATATAACAAGTAAAAGACATTTTTTAGGTCATTTCAACAAAATTGCAATTGGCAGTGCTACATGGGCACTCAACACAAAGCATTAGGTATTTGACCATGAATTTGAAGAGTGGAAGGACTTCAATAGGAACAATTAAAGCAGGGAGATTCAAATAGGGCATTAGTAGGTGATAAATGGAACCATTATCCCTTACAAAAACTCGTTTCACAGGACAAAACGGCACTGTATCAGAAAAGAAAACAAGTGGCATACCCAACGATATTAGAAAACATAGTCTAAAACAAATACTTGTATTCTTTAAAGGGAGGCAACGTGAAATCAAGAACAAATGAAGTAAACATTATCTGGTGCTCATTATAATAGATAGCATTTTGTGTTCATGAAATTTCTACAAGAAGGAAGTATACTTTCGCAATTTGATCAGTTCGTGTTTTAATATATAGTCCAGCAGCACTATCAGGGCAAGGTATTTCTACACCATCTCTCTTAAACATTGCACAGGTGAGACCTACATATTGAATCGAAAGAGAAATCAGACACAAAAGGAGGGAAAACTTCACACTACAAGAAACAACACTATATTTAATCTATCTTCCAATGTTGTCCCACTAGCAGAACAAGCCAGGGAATAAAGGCAAAAATATGAGTTTATTTTTTTGCATGTGAGGGAGGGGGGAGGGGGGTAAACATTTGAGTGAGGAACAATAAAATCTGAAATCCTGAAAAGATAAGCTTCACAACCTGTTAGTAAACCATGATCTGTGTGCCATCCACACCAGGAAGACATGAAGTCATCATCTTGAACAAGATAACTGGAAATGATTTCAGTTGTCAAATCATCTTGAGAAGGCCAAAAAAATTTTGATTTTTAAGAAAAGCATTCCAAAATAAATGTACAGTTTCAATTACAGAAATTTTGATATCATGACTCATAATAGTAAAGCATTGAGCACAGAGACTTAGTCATGTGCATACCCAAGGCTCATATTTGATAAAGCCAAATATCAGATAGAGAATCAGCGAGCCCAGAAAGAACTGGAAAGTGGAATAGAACTCATAACAGTGCTAAAAATATAAAGCAATGGAAAACACCCAATGAGTGAATGAGAGAAAATGTAAATCACCTTTTCTGTGCTGGAAAATAATAGAGCAGTCGACCTTTGTGACACCGAGAGTGAAGAAGTATCTGTTCAAGGCCTTCAAGTTTATTCACTTGAATCCCTTGGGAAACTGGTCAAGACCTCATAAAAATGGATAACGGATAATGAGTAACTTATGCCCAGTTCAAAAATCAGAATATATGCAAGAAAAGAATGTCTAGTGGCCTATAAAATATAGGCCCAAAAGGATGAATGGAGATAATGGAGAAGGCATCAAGAAAAATAATATCTCGTATCCTATATATGTAGGCAATCTTCTTTGCAGTTTTGTCTCTGAGTCAAATGTATATAATCCTGGACTAAGCTGAGTGTGAACCTCAATTCAAAACGAGTTATGCAACCATATCTGGACATTTTGGGCAAAGTTATAGCGCCACAAACACTAAAATGTTGATTAAGCATTCATTAGTTCCCATACATAAGACCATACCCACTGGAAACTCTCATCCCACCAGGGAAACTATTAATCACAAACTGCACAGAGGGAAGTTTATTCCTGGGTATGTCTACCTGCATGCATAGATTGATATGGGTACCCTGGACCTATACACATATCAGTTGGCAGAACAAAGTGCATGAATTCATCGATAAAAACCACCACTTGAACCTAGGTACACGTATAATTGATTTATTTTGTTTGTTAGAGATAAATGTGCAGGCATAGGAATAAGGTTATTCCTATAAAATTGATGAATTTACTTCCATACATATTCCTGTAAAACCAAAAATAAAGACATAATATTTTACCATATTGATCGCAGTGATAGGCTACCATCAATCCAACATCAAGGATCAGCTTTCCAAGTGCTTTGAAAGCTACACATAGTTAACTCCCATTCAGCACTAGTATGACTGATTGATTCAATGTTAAAATCTGCAAACAAGAAGATACTATTGTCAATCTTCTATCGTACCTGGTTCCAAATCTGGCACAGCTCTTTGAGGCCATATGTTTGACCCACAATAGGATGGATACCTACAAGACAGTGCATGAAAGAAAAATATTCAAATGATCACAATCATGTTCTCTACACACAATTTGTGCAAATAATGTGTACTTTGGCAGTATCAGGAAGGCAGGAATGTGAAGTAGAAATCAAGTATGATTTATGTCAACAAGCTGCATAAAAAGCCTAGGCAAATACTGAAAGCAAGAAGCATTGAGAACCTGAATCTCATCTCCATCTTATACCTTTCTATCAAATAGGCATCAGTTGTAGGTACATCCAATACAGGATTTGCATAGAAGGAGCCTTTCAACATGTCTGCTCAAAACATGGGAAGCAATTTATAAAAACTTAAATAATTTAGAATCTAGTTATCAACATAAATTGAATGATGATCAAATTGCTTTTGGTTATCAAAATGACTGTTCAAAAACATATTCCCATTATCTCTATTCTGGGATGGCAAAGAAAACTGTGTCCCTATTCTTGTATTCAGTTACATCAATATACTCCACATTATCTTTCAATCGGCATTGAAACTCAATAACATGTCAGCGTCCTTGACTTAAATGTTTATTAAAGTTAATCAATCTAACTTATGAGATCGTTTACCAGGCTTCCCAGATTCGAGCTTCTCTTTTCCATGGCTCCATCCAAAGTTATACCTACATGTAGATGATGGATTAACAACATCAAATGTTGACTTCCTGCTGAATGCTTTCACCATTATGACCAACTCAAACAAGCATTGTAATTGATTAAAAGAAAGGTTTTTATATCCAAAGTAAAACAAACTAGAGGGGACAATGTACTGTGAATGCAGCTTTGCATCCTAAAAAACCATTCTGCAGTAAAGGTTCTTAGCTAACACGCACAATATCTCAACAGGAGAAAGAGAAATTGAGACCAAAAGAAATGTTTGGCTATAATGCCAAAAAAAAAAAGCCCCAAGGATAATATCCTTGTAAACGTGGGTATACAGTCAATGCACACATATTTGAAATTGTAAACACCTTCCAAATGCTTTGATCATAAAAAATTTCTCAAAGTGGATCAAAAAAGAGGATAAGTGAACAATGGCCACATAAAAGTTAATGGAGTTACAAAACTTGAGAAGTGAAAAAGATTACCTACTACCTAGATCTTCAAGATCTTTCTTAACCTCTTCAGGAAGGTTGGCTAACCTGAAAAAGAGAACGAGAGACCTCAGAGGTGATTGAAACATAAATTTTTGTCATGTTGGATGCCTATAACATTATATCAACAGCAAGGAAAAATTGTTGGGGTTGGATTGTAGACCTTGGTGAAAGATTTAGAAGATTCCGACGCAGCAAAGAAAATCCAGGGACCTATAATGATAGGACACTAGCCTCAAACAACAAGTCAACAAAATGAACAAACCAAAGGAAATTTTACATCCAATAAATGAGAGACAGCATCATGACTGTGCAGATCAGAGAGGCAGTCGCATTTGTAATGCAGAGAAAAGAAAATAACCAGAATACCAAAGTCTAAGCATCTGGACAGTAATGCATGTTTGATACAGGAGCAATGACTGTTATTGGGGCATTTATGCTTTTTTTTTGTCTCAGTTTCTGTTCCATCAGGTCAGTATGACATAATGTTCCCTTTACACCCACCTTACTTCTCGTTTTTAGTATATATGATGTGTCCGTTTACTAAAGCTAACACCTCATGGAGGAAAAGCCTATGTTAATCACTCTATTTTCTAAAGGTTTGTTAATGAAATCACTCATTTTCTCTGCCGTGCATCTTGATTATGATCACAACAGCAAACCCCACAAGTTTCTTTTGGTTGTAGATCAAATTGATATTACACATTCATAATACACCAGCAATAATATATGATATAAAAACAATGCTGGACCAATCATCTTTGATAAATGCAGCTAATACGACAACATGACATGGCACAAAAATGATAATTCTAATCAAGAATACTTCGTACATCAGTAATTGAAAGAATTCCCAGTGCGTTTGGACCAAAACCTTCCTCAATCTTGAACGACAAATCAGCTTTCCTGTCCTGTTTCGTATATTAAAGAAAAGAAATAAAAATGCATAAAAAAAGAAATATCCATACATGTAACCTCAACTGTACCAAAAAAAACAAAAAAACAAAAAACACATGGACGAAAAAACCACTGCTGGTTTCCAAACAACATATGAATAAAGATAAATGAAAAATTCAACTCGGTCATTGGTTCGCTGAGCTGCGAAACATCGTTAACACTATGTTAGTGGAGGAATAAGAAAATTTAAGGCACTTGATATTTCAATTCCGTTTTCCGTTCCACTTTCTTTGGTTTTCTCGGCAATAAACAGAGGGCGAGAGAGAATAAAAAAAAAAAAAAATCACCTGAAGCTCGGAGTAGGATATAGTGACAGTTCTTAAAGTAGGAAAGTGGATTGAGACGAACACGACATCCGGCGGTTCCGATACGAATGTGAGCCCGCGCGATCGTGGAATAAAATGCTGTGGCCTCCGCAGACCAGGGAACCAGAAGCCATTTGTCGCTTCTCGCTTCAATATGCGAGCGAGTATAGAAACTAAAGAGCATTTAAACAGCTTGTTTTTAAAGCCGCGGAGCCAGATGCCACGCGTGACTCGCGAGACATGCTTATTCGTCGGATTTGCATCACGCCGCTAGGCCGTCGTCACACGGAAGTCAAGTTGCGCGATGGCTATCAAACTACATTATAAAATATGCACAGAAGAAAAAGACATCTTCTAACTTTTCTCTCCCTCTTTTTTTTTTTTTAATTAAAATTTTATTTAACCATAAACTACATAGTAAATATGAATTTATTGCTATTAACAGACGTCATCAATTTATTATTATTATCTATTTATTTACATAATTTGATTCAAATTATGATCGAACCCCAACCGAAGGAGACGAAGTATTAAAGTGGGTTAAGAGATTGAATGGATACTATTACATGGGCTTTGAAGATGTTTAAAAGCCCAGGACCAGTTAATTGGTAGTCGTGGCCTAAGCCTATTTGTAAGTCAGAGCTATCGTGTCCATATTTCTGTTTTGTTCATGTGTAAATAATCCAATTTTTTGAGTTTTGAGGAATAATATTCACGTTGATGTTGCTTTTGAAAATGGAAGAGAATGTCCCCGAATCCAAAATGCGCAGGTAAACGCCAAACTGGGCTAAACATCTTTCATCATTGCACATGTATGTGGGCCCACCATGTTTATGGTCGGGGTTTAGTTTAGTATAAAAAAATAAATAAAAAATTTCCATATTATGACCTCGAGAGTAAGATTTGGACGCTCTGGACAAAAAGATCGTTACCATTTTCTTTGCATTGCATTGCACACGCGCCACGGCCGATGAAAGGCCAAGCCTCACGAATTGAGATTTGTGTTTCTCAGGACTTCATTTCTTTTCCCTCTTTCAATAACCGTGGTTTCGAGAAACGACATCAAAACACACTAGGACTGTTTTATATAATATATATATATATATATAGACATAAAGCATCTTATATAAGAGCCAATAGAACATCGTACAAAGCCAACCATCTGCTGTGTCTATTACACAAAACTAGGTACAACGATGCCTCGACATGGCAATTGTTATTCACTTGGCGACGTCCTTTTTATTACCCAACCAAAAGAAAAGAAACGAAAAGCAATTAAATATCTGTCTTTGAGTCCGAACATCAAACGCCTAAGACTTCAACGAGCACATTGAGCAGCTGGAGGGGTGCAGTTAGATGAGGGTAGTGCCCATCAGTGCTGCCTATAATCTCCACCGTGCATCTTCCTTTGATCCTGTCCCGCATGAAGTACACAACCGAGTCCGGCACCACGACGTCCCTTCTGGTTTGGACTATGGTACAGGGTGTCAAAACTTTGTCAAGAATGTCCCTCTCGTCGCTGTAAAAAACAGTCTTGGCCAAGCAGAGGGCAACGTCAGGTCTCATTCTATGCAGGCATTTGGTGAGCTTTTCGACTGAGGTAGGATCGCTTGCGTCCACAACAAGAGGAGCAAAGGCTGAAGCCCAGTTGTGGTAGTTGGACTCAATGTTGGACATGATGTCTTCAATGTCCGATTCCTTGAACCCTCCTTCATAATCATCAACATTTAAGTACCTATGCAATAACATGAGAAATTTCAGAACGTAAAAACTCATCTTTGAAGCACCGAACTGATGATCTAATTCAAATCATTTGTAGATATGCTCACTTGCCAATTCTCCTATTTTTGAACTTTTAATCAAAATTTGGGATATAATTAATTTCGAGGCTTTATGTAATATGTACAGATAAAGTAGTATATAAAACCAATTAGTTGGCCGGCTTTGGTGTATGCACATGTCCATAATTTGCATGGAAAAAAGTGCCGATTTATTAATTCGGGTTCGAATTTCCTGTAGAGGAGCCCTCCCACACGTGACACACGCCTGCCTGTCCGCCGAGTGGGAGAGACCATATGGATAAAGTTGTGAAATTACAGGCATTTGCCTATTGGCTTTTTTTTTTTTTTCCTTTTTTTGGCTTTTCTTCACATGGTTTTTTTTTTCGTTAATATTTTTAAGACCCGGTTCTAGAAACTGCTTTTGCTAACTCATTGAATGCGGACCATATATTCTGGACGTAAAAAGGCAATAGTTACAACCTGTGGTCGACGGAAACAAAGCACAAGGGTACAAGACAAAGAGTGCCGAGACTTCTTCTAAAAAAGAACAAGAGAAAAAAGAGACAGCTGAGAGTCCAGCAGTGTCCACCTATGCACCGGTGTGCTTCATCTGACTCTGAAAAAACCCCATTCCCCACCCAAAATGGTCCACTAGATACTTTATAATGATTTTATCTCTTTTTTTTTTTTTTTTTGTAGAAACTAAAATTTAACCCTGAATTTAAAATTAGTAATAATTACAAAAAATTAAACTTATTAAACAGATTAATGTTTTTTATTTATTAAAAAAAAAGAATTCACGTATACATGAAAATAAAAAAATTTCGTATCACTAATTGTCTTATATCTAACAGTTACAAAAGCAAAGTAATTTGTTAAAATAAAAATAAATAAATAAATAAGAGTTTTATTACCGATTTCATGTCCTACGTATAGACCTCTAGATCTCAGGGCCTCAGTTTTGATTTGGTCTTTGTAAAATCTTTTCCCTTCTATGTAGAAGAGAGAGCGAAAATGAAATGGATAGGCCATGAAAGAAAATCTAGGATGCTTAAACAAATCATACTTGCAAATAATAAAGATGACTAACTGGAAAAATAAGCTGGTGAGTAGAGCTACCAAGTACTATAATTAGGCTCGATAAGAAAGAACGTCAGTAACGATAATAACAGAGTTAAAATTTACCTAGGAGAAGCTCCAACAAGTACGAGCCTCTTAAAGAGCTCGGGCCTTTTAGTGGAAGCAATGCATCCAATCATACCAGACATGGAGTGCCCGACAAAGACAGAAGATTTGAGCCCCAGCTCATCTATGAGAGCGATTAAGTCGTTTGCAAAGCCATCATACGAAGAGTACTTCACAGGGTCAAAGAGGTTTGGATCTTTGATGGCACCCGAGAAGCTCCAGTCAAAGACAAGAACCCTGTAATGCTTAGTCAAGTAGGGAAGGATTTTGTCCCATAAAGTCTGGTCGCCTCCGTACCCATGTGCCAGAATTATGGTTTCACTACCAGAGCCGATGATTCCGGCGTTCATGGCTCCTGAGAGACTCTTCTCCAACATCACTGTGATTGTAAGGAGGAGGAGAGGAAAAAATAATTAATTGAGAGAGAGAGAGAGAGAGAGAGAGAGAGAGAGAGAGAGGAGGAGGAGGAGAGTTATGAGTTTGGTGACAGGTGCGATTGGTTTGGCCTCTGTTATATAGGAACAATTTGAGAAGGGGATAACTTGTAACTCTTTCCTAGCTAATTTTTGTTAAATAATTACATTGTAGCATTCCTGGGGAGTAGGGTAAGCTAGTCCTTTTGTTTTTCACCAAGCACAAAAAAAAAAAATCATAACGCATTTCTTGGTCTCGTGTTTGCACTAGCAATGGCAGCACCCTTTTTTTATATTGAAACCACAGTACTCATCAGCACAAAATAAATAAACAAACGATTACCTGACAAACTAAAAAAAAAGGCAAATCCTTGGAGCACAAAATAAATTTTAGGCTACGCCGCGCAAGTCAATCATGCAATGAGTCCGTGACCACATGATTTTATAATTGAAACTCAATAAATGTTCATAATTTTTCAAAATTATAATTCATCGTTTTCTAAACATTTTGAAATACAAGACCCAAACATACCATGGCATGGACATGAAAAGCTCATCCATTATTAGATACACGACTGTTAAACTTGTTAATATATTATACATAGATGCTGATACGTCAATCATTTGAAAATTATGACAATAACACGGTTGGAATACATCTGCATAATAATGTGACTTATTGAGTTTAATATGAATTGTGATTAGTGCTTTTTTAAGAACAACCGAACCAACTAGCATGCAAATGTAGATCTTAATATGTGGTTTTGCATGAAAAACCCGGAACTCTTGCCACCATCGATGGCTGAATGTTGCAACGAGAAGATCGAAATTGTTATGGCCGTTGGGTTTATTCAGTTGCCTTGACTTTTTTCAGTACACTGCTGCCATGGAAACCACAAATTAAACTATAGTTGATCTATGGTATCAGCAGCCCTCACGAAAAAAATTAATTAATTAACGTTAAAACTTTGCGTGCCCACCTTATACCGGTAATACATCAATTTTTTTATTAAAAAAAATTATTAGACTGTAAATTGCATAATAAGAACAATTAAATGAAGTTACTTTTTATAAATTTTATATTTTTTAAATTAAAATTTAAAATTTCAAAGATATATTCATAATATATATATATTTTTTTTCAATTACAAAACTCATTTGAACTCTGATTTGAATAATAAAATAATTTTCATTATTCTTTTAAATTTTATAAATTTAAAAGTTAAAATTTTTAAAATAAATATTTCAATTTTTAATTATTAATATGTCAAAAATTTATTGGTAATTCATTATTAATGGGTAGTTACAATACTTTACGTGCCACCGGTATATCGTGATAACGTGGCCCCACGTCTGGATCGAGAGTAACAACCCAATGCGGTTCGCTTCTAGTAGTTAAGGCGTACCCACCTATGCATCAAAATCTTAAAAAGTAAAGTTTTCATTCTAAAAAATATCTTTACGAGGTATTGCTTCAGGGCATTCTGAGTTCGGCTTGATGCCAAACGACTGATGTAAGTATACGTTACTGAAAATTAATTGGGACTTGGTAAAAGCTAAAAGTTGTCATTGAAACCATAAATAACTCAGCCGACAACATCAATAATTTTTCCATAATTAGTAGTTTTTGCAATTAAAATTTTCTGTGTTTTAGTGACTTAAAAAAAAAATAGTCAGTATCATATTAAAATTTTTGTTGAGATGTTACATAATTATTAGTTTTAGTAAGTAATAAGTTCAGTATAATTTATTTAAAAATAATAATAATCTCAACACACAGACTAGTCAATTTTATTATCAAAGAAGCGATCCCTCGAGGTATCAAGATGCGAGACGCATGAATTCTCTGATGGCATAAGGACAGAGTGACCACCATCAAGTTATTCTTTAATTATAAACCAAGAATTATTTTCCCAATATGAAAATTAGTGAGTAAATAATACATGTGCGATTGAGACAGGGGGAGGAAATTAAAGAGTGCGAGGGCCCAATTGAATAGTCAAGGCCACAAAAGTAAAAAGGTCTTATCTGGGCAAGTGTGATGCGTTCAGATACAAAAGGGCGTGTTTGTCGTCTTGCGCTTGACAATGTTAGATATGTCCAAGGCCAACCTTTTCCGACATTAGTGCATTGAGCCCCACCCACGTTCTTCTTATTTTTTATTTTGTCGACATATATCTATATGCTAGTGGCAAATTTGCAGGATCCAATGAATTTCTCGCTGCTGCTTCCAATTTCTATTACGATTGAAGTGCGTCACGTGTGAAGTCAGCCGGCATGGCCATTCATGAAAGAAAAGATTGTCATTGATTATACTTGGACAGGAGAAAAAGGAGAAGATGTGGTGCTAACACTTTGATGCCTAAATCCATAAAATAAGTCAAGAAAACCTTGAGGAGCATGAAAAAAATGAGAAAAAGTTTTACTATAGCGAGTGAATCATTGTAATTGTGTACAAAAAGAGCACTCAATTTATTGCGTTTTTAACGGTGATGCGATTCTTTGAGTGTTAACGGTAGAGAGCACTGAGGTTTATATAATATTGGGAACTCTTGTTGGATTGTTGGGCTCGAACTACGAAGTCATGTGCGCCAAAACTTAACTTTGGAGCCACGTTACATGAAATATTAAGCATTAAAATGATTGACAAAAGGTGGAGAATCAACGCATCCCACGTTACTTAAATTTTTATTTCAATCTACAGCTATGCGGTAAATTCAATTTTGTCTCATAATTAAGGTTTGGGTATTATCTGATGGGTGAAGGGGGTGAATGCTTTCTTGTGACTAAAATAACCCTCGTGTCCTTTTCTTTTCTTTGGGAAGGAAAAATGGTTCAGCTAATTATTGACAATTACAACCAATATAGTTGACGACTGACTTGTGCAGAGAAAAATCCATTTAAGAGAAATAATTTCTATGGAATTTTTATTTTTATTTGTAATCTTTTGATCCTTCTTAACCCATTTGCTTCTTTGTTCAATAATTTTGCCGCTTAACACCAAAGAAAATATGTGTCACCTAATTATATTATTTCTCTAGGAATCATATATCTACGAACCACTTTGATAATTTAGAACAGCTGGAGCAAAAAGGTGTGTTATTATCTAATTAATTTCTTGAGAGTGCTGTACTTAGACATATTCATTAATTGTTTTAAGATTCCGAAGGCTTCTTCTTCTTGTTGTTTTTTTTTTTCAAACGTCTTGTTTTTCTTTTCTGTCATGTATTTAGTTATATATCTGTGAAGTTTTTTTGTCCTTTCTTTATTAAAATTTAAATTATAATTACTAAGATTATGAGCCTAACAACTCTATTATTAGATTAAACAGTTAGTAGCATAAACTGATGAACTTTTGCTTTGCTCTTTTTGCTTTTTTTTTTTTAAAGAGGAATATGAACTTTTACTTTCTTGTTATTGACTAGTTCCACGTTTGAAATTTCAAACTTTGTTTTTAACATCCACGTGTTTGCTTGTCTGTTGCCAAAAAAAAAAACAAAAAAGGAAAAAAATATTAAGACTTTAGTATACCACAAATGTTAAAAAGAAATGACCCGCCGACAACATGGGTAAGGATTTATAGCATATCGGCAAGAATCACAAATGAATATTTATTTTAAAACATAAACAGGAAATAAATTAATATGGACATTTCAAAAAAAAAAAAAAAATGAATATTGGGTAGACGATACTAAAAGCAAGGGCCCATGCAGACCTGAGCACACCAATTTTGACGATCGAAACACAACACAACTAAAGATCAAGCAGGTTGCTTGCGTCAACCCCATGTATGTTTTCTCCTTTTTTTTTTGGGGGGGGGGGGGGGGGGCGATAAGAACAGCACATATATGGTCAGTGACTGTAGCAAACCCAGCGTGGAGTCGTGGACATGGTGATTAACTCTACTGCAAGTCGGTAATAACTTCGGCATCATTGTGACGCACAGCAATCCAAAGTAGTTGAGAATTAGGTCTCCATCAAGTTAAAATTAAACTTTTCAAATGAATAAAACATTAACTTTTCCATTTGTTTTATTCAATTTATTAACATCAAGGAAAATATGTCCAATATTTCTGGGTCACAGTACTACTGAGTCCAATTATTATTATAAACAATTAAAGGGACTTGTGCCTGGAACATTTGTCCATTACTGAAGTTATATGGCACAAATGGATAAATGGGTATATATGAAATATATTTGGCGATTGACACCCATTGATCCACAGGCATATTATTGAATTAAATGGTTGTAATAATGAACAATATTTTATTAGAAATCCATACTATATATATAGAATAAAAAAATAGAGTTGCAATAATTTATTCATGGATGTCAATCTCACCTAAAATTCTGTGTCTGTTAACCTATGTTTTGCCCGCCGGCAATTGTGGGAACTTTGTTGCCCCTGTTTACTTGGGAGAATTTAAACAATTAATTATATGTCCTCAGATTCTTTGTCTGAGGCAAATGACAAACCCCAACTTTACTAGAAGGACTAAAAAATGCATTTAAGTTTCTTATCATAAGATCTGTGCAGATATCTACGCCTTTTAAAGGTATCAAAATATGGTATTAAAATATACGATCATTGATATTATCTCTATCATCAATGCTACTACTAGCCACTGGGCCTTTTGTTATTGGCTACAGGATAATTGACAAGAAACAAGTTTGATGTTCAAAGTCACCGCTATTTCTGCCGTTAATTAGTTATCTGGTGTGATCAAGCAGTATCCTGGATTAACTTGCATGATCAAACTAGAGAGAAACAAAGTTGCCCTCATCAAAGATAAAGATAAAAATGAATTTAAAATAAAGTAGAAATTTCCTCAAACCATGTTTATCTTTCCGATGAACTTAATACAATCAAAGATACATAAGTCGACAACAGCAAAACAATGTTATAAGAATTCTGTATCATTTGACACTTTGAATTTTCAGTTATTCGAATTTTAAGTCATTCCACACCTGCTGATTAAAAATTGATTCAAGATATATATATATTTTTTTTTTCGGTCAATGGAAGTTTGGTCGAACTTTTCGAGCAAATAGAGTCAAGATCATTTGGGATCGGTCAATTTTGCCAGCTTTAGATTGTGCTGAGAACATGTTTATGCGCTTCTAGAACAAATAAGTTAAGAGTCAATCGATCAAAAGGGATTTAAAAAAAATGTGCACATTAACACGTACACTGAACACAAAAGGTCAGTTGAACAGTTGGGTGGCCATTAATGGTTAAACAAACCTTACCAGAAACGATTCGGGGCTGATAGAAATTGGAAAGCAACCCAAAAGCCCAAACGGCGCCCAACATGGTCCGATTGGTCAGGTTAGAAGGACAAAAGTGGACTTTGAACATTTAATACCAAAAGGAACGAAGACAACTCGATGCTGGTTGTATAAATGCAACGGGGTCCCATTTGCAACGACCCCTGCCTAGCCCACGCTGGCGATTCCTTGATCGATAAAAAATACTCGGTCCTGGAACAAGGAAAAAAAAAATATCTTCAAACCTGGTGCCGCATTTAAAGGACGGTTCCTAACAGTGTTTAATACCACAACTTGAAATCATCGTCATGTTTTTTTTTTTTTTTCCTTTTTAAAAAAATGATAATGTTGCTGCAACTTCTCTTCCATTTTCACCTCATTTTCGGACTGACGACTCTGTCCAATTAAATTAGCCTCTCTACATCATAAAAAAAAAAAAAAAATTCAAAGAATTTTCTCTTGTTCGAACTGAGGGGCAACCACAAAGCTTCTTTGTTCTGGTTGAAGAAAACGGAAAAATATATTTGATAATAAACTATTAGGTTCTAAGCCATCTATGGCAATAAAAACAACAATTTTTAATGCTTTTTTAGCGTATTCTCGATAAACCTCTACAAAATTGCTTGAAGTCTATGATTTTTTGCACCCAATAATAGATATTATGCCAGTAATTCTTGTTGAATTAAAAGAAAAAAAATCACCTTTTTTTTTAATGTTTTACTAATGGCTGATGTGATTTTTGGCACTTAATCTGTCTTTCAAAAAGATACATATAACACACCAACTTCATACTTTTGTTGAACGTTACAGGGGGAAGCTGTCAAGAGACTTTAAGACAAACAAAAACAGTTTCGAAATCTCAACCGAATCCTTGGAATTTTCATCATGCAAAGGTAACATTTGACTACGCATGTGAAACTCGAAAGAATCTTAGGGTGAAAAGGTTAATTTCGTAAATTAAGTCCGTTTCAAAGGGCTATTTGTATAAATTGAGCACAACTGAATACACGTGATCCGAATCCCTCAAAATCTTTTTCATATTTGAAAATCTTTAAATTCTTTTGTAGATCTTCTAAATTTAAATTTTTTAAAATATTAATGCTACTTTTATAGAGAAAAGTACCTCATTTGAAAAGTTTTAAAATTTATATGTAATAAAATAATTAACTCAGATTTTTTTTCACTAAAAATTCTCTCATAAATAATATTAAATATCACACAAAATATTATATTTATTAAATTAAATATCTTTTTAACTTATTAAACGAATTTATTAATGAAAAAATATTTATTTCAATAAATTTATTAGTTTTAGGAGAAATCTCTTTTCACATTACTCCTCTCAAATTTATTTGAAGCCCAAATAATAAAATATTGAGCTCCCTCTTCCTCTTTTGATGCAAGGCACCACATCATCCTATAAAAGAAAATTGATGCAAATAGTTTACATACAGTTCAAAATTGAAAATGAAAACCTTTTTTCCATTATACCATGTCCCTTTCCCTTTGATTTATACAAATGAGCTCTTAATATTGGGGGCTCATCACAGTTCAATGTCTTGCTAGAAAACTAGCCCAGAGATTCTACGAGTTGATGATGGGGTTAGGGTAATTGTGTTAAGAAAGATCCCCTGTCTGGTCTCTTTCGCTTGACTATGTTTATACCTGTAGAAGAGCCAAAGAGATCACAACCTCAAAATGTTCTTGTCAAGGGGCTAATGCCACATATGTTGAAGTGGTAAACAAGTAATAAGAAAGGGATTAAAAGTTCAATTTCAAGAAGTTCTTCATGTCGTTTCTGTGATTCCACTAACCTACCAATTAAGTCTCCAATAAAAGAAGCTAATAAAAAGGTCACTTGAATGTCCATTGGCTTTACTAGCCTGATCTCCTTGCACTAAAGCAACACAAGGATTGAAACATTATAGGATTTTCTTGCAAAAGAAATTGAGATTTTTACATCAGGAATATCAGTGAAAACAGGCTGTTGACTCAAGTTCTACATATTTTCCGGTTATCTTGATGCCAAGATGTTGGGTTCAAATAACCCATGGACATGTAATGAATAATTACTTCCCACATTTTATACACTTTAATCTGATAAGGAGGGGCTGATGGGGGAAGTGGGGTTGGGGGCAGCGAGTGTTTGGTTAGAGAAGAGGAGTGCATACCGAAAGAGGAGTTGGTTCAGGCACAGTCACCAAACGTTCCAATGTTTGCAACTGATCATAGGGAGCAATCTGTCCATGACAAAAGAATCACACAGTAACTACCAGATATACCTGGAAAATACAAGGGCTAGAAGATATATGTTTTTCTTTTCTTTTCTTTTTTTTCGGTTGTGGAAGATGATATATTTTCTAAGTAAGTTGGATTCAGAATATAAATATGATGAATGTGCCCAATTAGGGAGCAAGGTATACTTATGTTACCACTATTTTGTTTTAGACATTGTACATATTCAATTGGAGACAACTTATTTACATATTAACCACAACCAATCTCTTAAAAAAATTTGAATACTCACTGACATCCAATTGCAATTACTGGCAGGTGCATGATTCAATGACTTCCCAATCATCAACAATCTCCAGCACACAAACCACAAAGTACAAATAGGGATGATAAGTTGAAACCAGGAGAATTCCTGACTATATTCATTAATAGGTCAATGTCTATAATATTCTCAGTTTTTTTCTTTTTTCATGTTATTTTGCTACCCAAAGATGTTTTTCATTTTGGTCAAAGAAGATGTTAGGATAGTCATGAAATTTGCAGGTATCCTAGCATTATGATAGTAGTCACTGTTACAAGGTTTGGTCGACTGTCCACATTATTTTGCATAATATTGTTATATTCACCTACATTGATGAAAAGTATGACCAGTCACCTGGTTAAATCCATCGGGCCATGTTATTTGCACGGCATAGTTTCCCATAGGCCGAATTTCTTCAGGTTTAATATCTTCTGGAATATCAGTGTAATGCAGCTTTTGCTCTCCGGTCCATTCATCCTATTTTGAACAGAGACAAAGAAAAACTTGACTTTAGTCGTAAGACTTTATGGTAACAGCTGATTTCAACCATAAAGGAGGATATTTCCACACCAATTTTCTTTCAACTAAAAACATTTTTCTTGCCTTTTGATCATTAGTCAAATGTTCAGTGCGGGTGGGATTAGGTTGATTCTATTAACTTTTCCTTCAACTGATATAGTCTTATGGGTCTTAAGTAAAATATTTTACTTCCACCACTAAGATAATAAATGGAATCAAGGGAAGAAATAGAGACATTTATGCTGTTAGTAATTTCTTGATCAAGGTCATCATACAATGGGATACAAAAGAAACCCAAGGATTTGAGAATAGCAGAATGATCAAATTCCAGACTCCAATCTCCATAATTCTGTGGCAACTTTGTGAAAAAAAAAAAATGTTGACTTTGGGATGCAATGCAAACCAATAACAATTTCATAGAAACTTGCCATAGGTAGTTACCAAAATGCCTTGAAGTATGTTCCATGGAAATCACCACCACAGTATTTTCCTTTTTGTCTCTCCTTATTTCTCCGTCTCTCTTTGTACTTGGGCAAATATCAAAATTAATTGCTTTGATAAACCTAATCAATGGTTTGTCATCACCCAGTAAAGAAGTATACAAATTAAATATGCACAAAATCCCAGGGGTTTTGACAGGTGGTGTGCAGAAAAGACATAGCAAATAAGGAAAGATGATTCAACAAAAGAAAGATCCACATACCACACTTTGGGCAGAGCGATCATTCTGTCTAACCATTGCAGGATGCAAATAGAACTCTTCATCAGAGTCTGGGACCTTCACCTTGATTGCATTGATTGATTTAACGTAGGTGACAGCTGTTGACACTAAACAAAGAAATAAAAAAAAATGCAAAACAAGAATTCACTTCAGAGAGGGTTATGTAAGCCAAAAACAAGTAGCTAAACAGAGAGCCAAAAATAAATAATAAAAAAATACTGCAGTAATTTTCTCATTTGATGTTCAGCAGATTCAGAGCCAAGATAAAGGACCAAATTCAGTAACATGCACAAATGAAGACTTCTACTTGTTACCTTGCTGCCGGATCTTGGCACACTGTTGGACAACGCAAACACCGAGGTCCTGAAATGTCTTGGCTACTTCACCTTGAGGATCAGCCACCACTTCAGGCATTCCACCATCTCCAGAAGCAGATAGCTATACGAACAATGAAATCAATTGTACTTTATTGTGCATTTTTGGCATATACATTGCACAATTCCAAATTTTTGATGAGTCTAGGCACATATGTGTACAAGAATTTAACATAGAAGCAAACAGACGCGCCAAAAACTATTAACAATGTAAAAATGAAATCAGTTGTTCTGCATACAATCTTATAGCTTCCTTAGGCAAGAAAAGTTTGAGGATTGTGTCCAAAACATGCAAGCTTATGACCAAGCACCAAAATAATCAATTTAGAATCATCTTGGGAAAGGAGAAACTTTATGAAGTAGAAACAGAAATCATTTACAATATTAATATAATCTAGATTTCCTGAAAATTGCAAGAGCATGCAGTAAGACTTTGTAACCCTGTCATAGGAAAGCAGTTCAAACATGCACTAAGAGTAAGATTTCATGTGTAAGAGACAAAGACAGAAGCTTAAAATGACATTTACCGTTGGCCTAATTGGAAGATCAAAGAGATGAGGGATTCCAAACTGCTGGACAACCTGTGAATATATGATAAAATGCAATGACATATCCATTGCTCCTAAAGATACTATTGATAATGCCCAAAATATATTTCAATCATTTCATTAAGTAAAATAACAGATTAAATCTTGTGCATGCCTGAGAACCTGAACCTCTACCAAATGGGTAATAGCGTTTCCCATCAGCATCAAAGTGGCACATATTCTCTACAACAGCAATGCATGGTACCTGCAGTTTGCATAGACTACATCAAGATGTAAGGTGCTGATTAAAGGTATACTATTAACCAATTCTACTAAATTATCCCCACAGATTACATGCTCTGTAAGAATGAAAAATGTTAAATAACAAAACATAATCAACTCTGTAAATCATTTGGAAAAGTATATTAGGGTGATTGCTAAGATAACAAACCACACCTTCAGCTTCGAAAACATGCGAACTCCTTTTGCAACATCAATGAATGCTAGCTTTTGAGGGGTTGTTACAATAACAGCAGCAGTTAATGGAACTACCTGAAATTTTCATTTAATCCAACTCAAGTATGAGCAAGGGTTGAGTTACTAAAAAGGAGGCCACATGTAGCCCAGAGTTATATGTCAGAGGGTCTAGAACTAATAAGCATAAAAGCTGTAGACACAGTGGAAAACCTGGCACAAAGTAAGCTGTATATCACCAGTTCCAGGTGGCATATCAATAACAAGATAATCCAGCTCTCCCCTATGTCATGAATTCACGAATGTAACAGTTAGAATTGATGTTATTCAGACAAACCTAAAGTTTTTAACCTTGGTTTAAAGGATGCATGTGCATTAAGGCATTGCATATATTCAAGCATTCAAGAGTTGCAGAATTAAAATCCATGAACATCAATAACCACAAATAAGGTTTCTCCATCATTTTCTTTTTCTCTTGCTAAAAGTTTCCAACTTTGAAAGAGAACTTACCATTCAGCGGAAGTCAAAAGTTGGTTAATGACCCCAGAAACCATTGGCCCACGCATTATTGCACGACCCTGTCCAGCGAATCCAAAAGATACCAACTTCACTCCCAAATAGTTGGTTGGAATAATGGTCCTCTTCTCTGGATTCTACAGGAAGTTATATGCACTCATGACTGCAGTGCTCAACTACATTTCTCTACTAAAGAATTACAGTTCTGAAAGACTACCATCTCTAGCAACCGGTTTTCAGGGGAGACCATAGTTGGTAAACTAGGACCATAGACATCTGCATCAAAAATGCCTACTCTAGCACCCATGCCAGCCAAAGTATATGCAAGATTCACGGCTATAGTTGACTTCCCCACACCTCCCTGCTAAAAGCAAGCACTTGAGTTTCATAATTGTGTTACAACGACATAAGCAAGTTATAGGAGATGGAAATTGTACAACATATGGAACATAGTTATCCTCCTCCAATCAAATGAGTGAATGATGATTCCATTGACAGTCTTAATGGCTAATTGTACTTTACTCCTTGTTCAGGATTATGCAATCAAATAAAACTATTCAAGATTCCAAGTAACCAGGAATAATGTATTGGATAAACTGCCCTTCATGGAACCAAAATATTCCCAAAGCCCAAGTTGATCGATGGAGTGATACCATAAATTGCCAGAAGATTGGAAAAATTAACACTGTAAGGTGCCAGGATCTTGGCAAACAAAAACTTCAAATAGTCATTTACGAAAGCGATAACTAAATTTCACTGTTTAAAAAAGCTACCTTGCAACTTGAAACTGCAACAATATTGGAAATTCTTTGCAGTCCCATGGGAAGTTGCCCTGCAAAAACAGGTCTTGCTGGTTGTGCAGACATTGTGACTTTGACGTTCTTCACCCACGGAAGCATAGCAACTACCTCATTTGCTTTCTGCTGAAACTGTTGCAGAGAATAGTCATATTTAATAAACCCAAATTTGATGCAAACAATCTATATCATTTGCCCAGAAGAAACAATTTCTAGCAGATTAATGAAGGCACACCACGGGAAACAGGCAGGGATCTATATATGTTTACTGGGGTTCATTTATTAGAGAGAGGCCCATACATTTTGTCTTTAATAATGAAGTAACGTCGAGTGAATTCATGTAACAAAACTCTACCCTTCCAGACAATGATGATTGAGTCATTTACCATGTCCTTGACTGGACATGCAGGTGTTGTGAGCTCTAACCGAAATGAAACCTGGTATACAGATACAAGCACAAGAGTTCTCAGTCAGGGCGATCATTATGCCATAAATGAGTATTAAGGAAACTTTTTACTATTGTGACCGCTAGGAGAGCACCTCTCCTTGAGCTTCATCAATTTGCAGATCTTTTACAAAACCACAGGAAACAATATCTGTTCCAAAATCTGGATCAATAATCTGAGATAAGGCCTTCAACACATCATTCTCGGCTGCCCCAGCAGACGTTGCAGAAGCGCCAGCTAAGCACCACCCCATAAATTGTTAATTACGTAGAATCGCGAACAAATTATAAACAAATATATAGGCAATTTTACCCTTATTTTTACAACCTATAGGTCACGAGCAACTTTACCGTTACACCAACTTGCCTTTTTAGTCCCAATCTTATTCTTTCTTCTTCTTTTTTTTTTTTTCTTTAATATATACTTCGAAATGAGCGGAGAACAGAATAAAAACATCATTTTCCATAATTAATGCAAGGAAACAATTCATTAGTTCATTGGTAAGAACAAGCTTTAGCTCTGTACGAGGCTTTTTCTTGCTTGGAAAAGCTTAAAGATTTACCTTCAACAGAATCAGCGTTAGCCTTCAGGCAGCTAAGAGCAAGCACTTTATTGGATAGAGACGCGGCCCGCCGTTCAGGTTTCCACCCGTGCAATTGTTGCGGAAGCAGTCCTAAGACGAACATAGAGTTTAAAAACGGGAAGAGCTCTGGCAGTAAGTATATGACTATACATATACAAAGAAGCGAGCGTATGTATATTATATTACCTACTTGTGGTCGTGAATTTAAAGTCTGTAAGGACAGATGCGGAGGGGACGGAGAATAGAGAAGTTGCATTTTAGAGAGAGAGAGAGAGAGAGAGAGAGAGAGAGAGGAAGGGAGGGAGGGAGGGAAGGCGAGGAAAAGGAGAGGTGAGAGCACTGAGGACTGCAAAATGGAACGCCAGTGGCCTCTGTGAGCCTCACGTTTTTTGCGTACAAGTGATCTACAACTGAAAAAAAGTAGTTCAAAGTGCTTTCCCAGTACGACGGCGTTTTGAACTGGGTTCTCTTCTAACCGCGAAGCGCCTTTTGGTGAGTGTAGAGCTTAGACGCTCATTGCTGGGTCTGGCAAGGTAATTTCCATGGTAACACGAACGGTTGTGAATGGTCCGACATTTGATCTCCAGGCTCGGCTGCTCTTTTGTTACTCTCCATCTACGCCGTTAATTTTTGGAAGTAGGCCATGACCATCAAGTTATTCTCTTTGCCCCCAATCCATTAAACATTTGATCTCCAGTCATCATTAACAGGGCAACGTAGTAAGTGTGGAGAAAATTAAAAGAGAGATTATTTCAACAAACAGACTTTTGTCTTTTTCAAAGAAAAGAAAAGATAATAGTATTGTTCAGACAGTATCATTCGTTATTGTCTTAATTTAATTTATTTATTTTTTAGAAAAATAATCATTTTCCAAGTCACACGGTATAAAATCCAAAATTCAATATTTATCTTAATTTACCTGATATTCGAGGAAGATCGCGCTATAAAAGGATTCAAACTCGAACAAAGCTAATGACATGCGGAAAGTCAGTTTTCATCATGTTGATCCCAAAATTGGCACGAAAAAGAATAGAATGGGCGGAAGCAACTTCAAAGAGGAACATGGGTCCTCAGCCAAGTAATATCTAAGATCAATTCATGCACCTTTCTTTGAACCAAAGAAGGTAAATAATGACAGTGTTGGCACACGAAGTTCATGACTAGAACTACATGTCACAATTTATACTACCTAATTCTCACATTTAAAAAAAAAAAAAGAATCATATTAACGTAGTATTACAAATCCCAATAAATACCTTTTAAAGAAAAAATTAGAGACTACTCTCTCCCTCCTTGGGACCCTCAACCTAGCACATGAAATGTCTGAACTTCTAATTTCATCAGTATACGGCTTCAAATGTAATGAGCAGAAGTTAAGGAATTGCAAATGCCTTCTCATGCAACCTTGGTAAATGTACTTTTTAAAAGCCTCATGCCCAAGGACCTCTGCATTCCAAGAAAAATGAAATGGTCTCTGCCAATCAGCAACCAAATCTTTTGGCTGAACAAGCTTGTCAGTCACGTAATTGAATCACTACTCAAATAGTGATTAACAAAAATTGTCTATACAAAGAAGGGCAAAACAATCTGGGTAGTTTATCCAAATGAATGAATGAAGCAGCCGGCAATCCTTAATCTAATGCCACAACTTACTGCAGAAACCATTCCGTGGCCTCTTGCTGGATATAATATCTGAAAATGAGTCAACCAACTGTCCTGCCAAACTACTAGGATCATCAACTAGAGCCTGGATGAAGGTGTTAACAACTCTACGTTCCTGTTCTGTTGATCTTAAGCTAAACCATGTCAGCAATTTCAATCTGAATTCCTGATTAATATGACCCCCACATTCTAACCATCGGATTATCTTTACACAGTACTCAAAGTTCTCATCCAAGCAACCAGAACTGTTTGAGACATGAAAAGGTGATCCATTTATTAAAGTGCTGTCACAGTCATGTATCTCTTCATGTTTCTGGGCACTCCTTTTCCTACACAATTCTGGCTGAGAATCTACAGCAGGTACTTCTTCATTCAGCCCATGGGCCCAAATCAGAGAGTCACCACTACCACGCGATCTAGCTAAACCATTCTTCTCAATTTCGCGGGAAGCAGCATCATCATCTGCCTCGGCAGCTCGTGCTAGTGTACAACCATTATCCTCATCACGTGAGGACTCAAATGGAGGGGTCAGCTCTTCATTTAAATCAGGCACTGAAACAACATTTAAGTCAAGACACCGTGAAACAGATGGTAACTTATCTTCTACAGTTGCAGTTTTGACCACTTTGCTTGCTGCACAGCATTTTTCAGTGACAGCACTGCAAAAACCTTCTAGGCAGCCTGGCTGTTGAGCCCAAGCCAAATGAAGGATCTTTCCAAGGTCCCGGACCTTGAATCCAGAAAAATTAATAGCAGTTGTAGTTCTAGTCTCATCTTTGGCACTAGAAGTACTTCCACCACTGAGACTACTTTCTCTGTTGCCATTCGAGATGACAGAAGCATTAAGACTCTTGTGAATTATCTCAATGCTCTTGGTAAAACACTTAGACTCAGAGTGGCCCACGTCACCAGTGTCTGTGTAAGAAACAATCCGAAAGGTGTACTCAGTACATGGATGCAGATTGGATATCAAAATCCTCCTTTGATTTCTTGGAAACACACAAACAGGATCTTTTGCATGCATCTCTTCTCTACTCTTGCAATACCAGAGCTTGTAACCCTCAATGTCAAAAGATGACGGTTTAGATAATTCAATTAGTATAATTACAACAGACGAAGATGTAATTTCTTCAAATAAGAATCTGCAAGCAGCCGGAAGTGAACCTTCTGCAGAGAAGACAGAGATTTCATTGTCCTTCCATCAAATTATAAGCCAAAAAATATAGAGAACAAGTGAGCACAATTATTATCAACTCTCACCTTTACAATTTGGATTCCCATTAGAAAGGTTAGAAAGGGTGGCCAGCCATTCATCTGCTTTGTTAATTGCAAGAGAGCAGAGTTTCTGCACCTCACCACCAACAGAGAGTCTGCTGACAATGCCACGCGCCATCATTGCAGAAACACCATTCACTGGACCCACCTCAGTTTCTAACTTGGTCTTGGCATCTTTTACAGTCTCTTGCAGTTCTTTAAACCGTGCAGTCCTATCCAGCAGCCTGTAGCTCAAATATATCCTATAACAGAGCACATCAACACGACGAGCATCCCTGGCAATAATTAGCTGCTTTTTCCAACATCTGACAATATTAATCACATAGACAAAAAAAAACCCATTAATAAAATGTTAGTCTAAAAACCCATAGAAGATCATGCCTAAACAAACTGTCAAAAGTGGAAACACATGCCAATGTCTAAAACAGGAAAAATGGTCTCCTGAATTACACTTTCTCAGTGGAAAGTTTCTTAGAAATGGATGGTGCACAAAAGTATAAGTTAAACGATAAACAACATAGAGAGACAAAGCTGTTAAGCACATCAATTTGATTTGACATATACATGATGAAAAAAAATGACTGAAACTAACTTGTCATAGAAAGAGAGGAACCATAAATATATGGAATTTGCTTACCCTAATATGCCTGAAACTTTACCGCATGAGGCGCAACAATAACTACCATCTAGCTGCATCAACTGCCCAAGATCGACAACCCCCACTTTTTCCTGCTGAAGGGCACACTCGATATGACAAGACAGACCACAGGAATCCTCCTGACCATTCTCAGATGTACATACCAACCAGAGACTAGGATCTTTATTGTCATCAAACAAATGACAGATACAGCAGGAGCACCTCTTGCAAAATATGTCATCAATGCATAAAACAGCTCTGCATGCAGAATTCTTACATATCCATTTATTCCCACATCCAAAATCTGGTGACTGCTTAGAAGAAGGTAGGAGTCTTGTGGGGTTTTCCCCCTTTCTTTGTTGCTTCTTAGAAGAAGGCTCACTATTTGAACTAGAAGCTTTTTTGAACTCCTGCTTCTTAATTATTTTGTTAAATGTCTTTGTAACTTCTGTCATTTTGCTTTGCAACGAAGCTGAGTGCCTCTTGTCCTTATCAAAGCAAATCCTAAGAAGTTCCTTTTTCTGACCAGATTTTAGAAACTCTTGAAGGAGTTCTGGACTTCTTGAAGCATCATCTGAATTCCCATTTTTCTCTGGGGTGCTTTGCACACCGGAAGAAAGGCTTTCAACTCCAGAAACTGAATGGGAACAACAGAGCAACCCAAAAAATGTAACTTTTGACAACGAGAAAACATCTCTTACTAATAAAGCAAATTACATCCATACATGCAGCCAGTGAAATTGAAACCATCTATCCACCCTTTTTACTGACATCATCAAGTCAGTACAAATGCACTAGCTCAGGAAATGAAAATACAAATGGAAAAGGAGAAAGGGTGTTCCTTTTTTTTTATTAAGGGTATGTACACAGATCTACTATAATGCAATGTTTTACTTGGCCAAGCTACGGTGAAAAGCTTTCATACAAATGAAACAGTATAAATTCCAAGGTCATAAAGCTTTTGCGCATTAATGTAGAAATTTGGTAATAGCGTTACTAACTGCCATGAGCAACTGACATTCCTGAACCAAAAGGACAATGATTAGCATTCGCTGCTGAATGGAAAAAGGACAACAATTTTAGCAGAGTCAGGCTTTAGTAAGAATAGGATTGATAATAAAAATAGGAATTCAAAAACATCTACTATGATGTTGAAATCTCGTCTTCTACTGTAGTCAATAGTGCACGTGCTTTGTCTGGTACTGGAATTCTGAGAGTGGATTGGAAAAAAAAAAAAGGAAAAGTGCAACATGTTCCCTGCTATTTATGTAGGCCATACTAAAACTCGGGATGGCATCTACTCGGATTGGCATCATCAAACACAACAAAGAATCCACTGGCCGTCATTCAAGTGATACAGACATTTTTATTTTACATGGGAGCCACTCCTATCGACCTAAGAATACAGCAACTTACACCCTAACCTACCATGGGCCATCCTCAATAATGTCTCTCTCTCTGTCACACACTCAAAAGCACCAGTCATCTTTTCAGCAGTGCTGGCCATGCCAATATCACAACTGGCGACAGCCCGGACAGATGCTGATGATTGGGGTAATTTGATGTATAACTGATTGAGATCCATTGTGTTGGCATCAAACAACAGTGTCACACAGTAAAAGACCGGGTTTCACTGTTCTAACGAAGAAGGGTGGAACACTCTTGCTTGATCGTCACACCAACAATTATACCCGAGATCTTCCTTTCTTAACCCTACCCCGATTTGAAGTATCAAATAAACAATTCACCCTGAGTACTCGCCATCTCTGTTTTTATGTCATCATGCAACTAATGTTACAAGAGAACGACAGTAAAAAGAGAACGACAAATGAAACAAATGAGATGAGAAACAGAAACATCGTACCTTTGGCAAAGCAACTTATCCTCCAAGTGCATTTTCAACGGGCCCCAGCAACCCAAGCTAGCAAAAATGAATTCGAGAGGAACCCAAACCAACCGTAACTTTCTTGGTGAGTTGTTCTGTCCACGTTTTACCTCTATTTCCCAACAAATGCAGCTAATGCAGGAAATCAAACAAACCATCAAAAAAACAATTTTTTTTTTAAAAAAAAGAAAGAAAGTAGGAATTTAACGTGGAAAAAGGGAAGCAAGGAAATAATAATAATAAATAAGTACGGCGAGGAAAATCATATTGCCGAGAAAGATCACAAATTTTGAGGAGCCAAGAAAGAAAAGGGACGGCCAATTTGAGGGAACGGAAAAAGCAAAGTATGAAAGCGAAAGCACAGAGAACAAGAACAAGAGTGGATCTGAACTCAGCACACAAACAGTACAAAAAAAAAAAAAAAGAGCAATATCCAATATGTTAATTTCGAAAACAAAACAAAACAGAAAGAGGAAAACCGATGCCTGAGTACGTCAATAATGGGAGAGGAATCTAGGGTTTTCTTTGGTGTCTCCAAAGCCCACAGATATTCTCCTTGCGAGGTCACGTATCCAAGAAGAGAGAGAACGAGCTTCTCTTCTTCTGTTTTTAGTTTCTTGATTTGTTCACGTCTTTTAGAGCTAGGAACGCCTGGCGAGGGGCTGAGCGAGCGAGGCTCTGTAACGCGCGATAACTGCGCGTTTGGGGGAGTAGTTGGTTCTGTTTTAAAAGGGGGCTTGGTTCTGCCCAGCTCCTAAAGTCCGTCGATTGGTGCGTGTTCTAATTTGCGCTCTAAACAGCGCGTGAAGCCAGAGTTGTCTCTACTTATATTGGTAACGCTTTTTTTCTTTTTTTGAATCAGGAATTTATTTCCTTTTTTTTTTTTTCAAAGATTTTAGGACTTGGGATCACGTAGATTGGGCTGCAGAATGTGAAATCGAATTAAATCAAATCTAACTCTCTCTTAACTGTTGACTTAAGGATTTAAATAAGGGTTATTGGCTAATTACTTGTAGTAGTAGTGGTGGTGTAATTAACTAATTAGGGAGGCAGTGGATACAGAGTACAGCATCTTTATAAGATGGGTCAGTGGAATCTCCTACCCGTATCAGAAAGAAGAGAAGTCAGCAGCAGGCCAAGGGTCTCACAGGTCAGATATGAGCTTTGGTTACTTTTTACGATTCTCTTTCCACACTTTTTCCTGTGTCTTTCGGCCGGCCAATTTGCCATTCCACTTGGGTTTTACATCAGCCTTCCATGTTTATATAGGGTTACTTTTTATTTTCTTCTTCTATTAATTTATATTACCATTTTTACCGTGTCCACTTGGCACCTTGATCACACAGTGAGTAATACGTTTGCAATTTAGGCAAGGCAAGGCAAGATCTAGGATGAGATTACTGCTTTTTGCGAGGGCAGGTGATGCCCAGTATGCTTGAATTCCATTTCCCTTGTTTGTCAAAGATAATAGCATAACGCATGCAAGGATAGCGATTGTGATAATGCGTTGATAGAGATGTATTACTTCGTGTTTGCGCCGTATCTTCAGCACGGCCCTCGTGGACGTGGACAACTAGCAGCAACTCAATGCAAGATGATGCTGACAGTTTGCCAAGGCGCACCGTCTTGTAGCTACGATAATGAGGGGCTTAATGGCGCTGGCTAATTATCATAGGCATCCCTAATTAATGATTTCGCATGTCAACCAATAGATTTACATATCATTTTATTGACTTCGCGCTTAAACGCTTAAGACCGCGTAAAACTCATTGTTATCTATTGCATAAACTATTGAACATGTGAGTCAATTAATCATTAACGATGGCTCCATTGAATCAAATGCCAACAGCACACCTAACACTTATTGTCCAAGAGCTCTCACCTAATTAAACGACGGAAGTAGAAAGTAGATGGATGGATTTTGCATTGCTAATGCTAGCTATTGGTTTATATCTAGTCGGTTCCAGCCGATTTGTTTGTTATGTGAAAACGGAGAGCCCATACGAGGTGACGAAGGGACACCCACCATTCAATGTTCCGAGCGGTGGCTTTCGTCTAGGAGTCGAGTGGGGCTACCGACTCCTTTATTGGAGGGGAGGGTCCACAGCCTCCCTCCCCACCTTCCCTCCCTTTCTTAAAAGTCCATGTAAGGTGTTATGCATGCCACGTACAATGTTTGAAAACACACTCAACTTCCGCTTCTCTGGTGAGTGAGTGCCGAAAGTAAAGTTTTGAATGATCCGGAAGGGACAAAAACCACGAGAGGAAATATACCCAAAATGGCGTTACCTTCAACTGTCAATTTTCAAATTCACCATGCGGACTTCCATAACATAAAGAACTTGCAGTTGGATTGATTGGTTACTAAGCACAACACGAAACATTTATATATTTTATTCCCCCTTTAATTCTCCTTTGCCAGCTTCCTAACTCAAAAAGTGCCAAAACATAATTGATCTGATTTCGCTTTAAATAAATACAGGTTTTGGTAGTTGCTCAGAATAGTCTCCTTGGTTACCCATACGACTAGAAGATAAAAGTTTAGAAATATCTTGGGAACTCTCATCCACTCTAAACTCTTCTCACCCACATCTAACCACATTAATTGCTTGCAACTAAGTCGCTCACAAAAGTCCAATGTATTTAGTTCACGGAACTTTCCCCCCCACATAGCAAAGAGAGACTGTAGGGATGCTGACAACAAGGGCATCCAATCACAGTTTCAGTTGGTTACCATCTGCTATAAAAGTGCGCCCATTAGAAAGAGTTCGATAAAAGACATACAGACACTTACTGTCAGTACATCGCTGCAGAAAATCCAGCGTCTATACAAATAGTTTGGACCCTATAATCTAAATATTACATCTATTTTATAATTTATCACAATTGTATGCAGGTACCTTCTACCTTATTAAGGATCCTTTATCGTGGCGAAGGCATAAAATGAAACCTACGAAGAGAAACCGAAGCACATTAGTATCCACTTCAAGACCATCAAAAAGACAAAAGGATCAAATGGCAACTTATCCAGTTTTAAGATAAAAATTCAGTTCTAAGTATCTACAATCAGCTTTCATACTACGTGCAGCCCTTGTCCAATTTAGTTAGAGAAACTAACGGTGAGATTGTCTTACACGGAAAGATTCCTAGATCTTGAAGGCCAAAGAGAGACGTGCGAATTAAAAAGTTCTGGAAAGCAAAAGCATAAGGGACCCCAATTTCAGAAGATAATTCTGGGGTATCAATAGATTAAGAAATCGACAATCAAAATGATTATCCAACTGAAGAATCCAAACAGAAAATAATAAACGAAACAAAACCTACGCAAAGAAAAGCAAAATTTCCAGAACGCAATTATCGTTTCCAATGACAGCCATAAAAGTCAGAAACACTTCGAAGTCAGAACAACTTGTGCAATGAATACATCGCCTTAAATGCCACAATATAAAGCTTTTGAAATTTTTTTTTAAAAAAAAAACAAATAACAAATAATGCAAGTTTTTTTTTTAAGAAAAAATATCGTAATTAAGCATAAATCACAACTCAAGATTATATCAATTTATTCCAATACCCTATCTGCTTGATGGTATTACAAGAAACAGTTGGGTTGAAGTGCGTAATAAATAAGTTATTTTCTTGGTTTTCGATTTTTTTGCAAGCGATAGTAGTTAGCATATTTGGTTTTTATAAACTAGCAAAATATTTTTGGTCCTATAAATGAATAAACAATTTTTTCGCTCAAAAATAATATATATATATATTCTTTTCTTTTCAGTCTTTCTTTTTTCAGGAAAAAAAAAAGAAAAAACGACAAAAAAAAGCCTTAAATATTAATTAATCGGAAACGGTGGAAGCGATAATAAATAGCAAGAAGAAGAAAGTAAAATGGTGGAAGAGAGGAAAAAAAAACCTTTCAAGAATCCGAGTGCTTGCCCTCACAATCAGGACTCTCGTCGAAATTCTTGGACGGATATTTTGCGGTAACCATGCCGACTTCGAAAACCAAGTTCTCTCCGTTAGACCTAATCCCCGTAAGTGACCACCACTTAAAGAAGGCCCTGACTCGGATGCCGTCCAGCTCGGCGATCCGGCCCTGTACGATCTTCCCGGTTACCTTTTTGGAATAGGTCGCCAAGTAGTTGTCGGGAGGTAGAGTAATGTGACACGAGTGGCCGAGGTCGACTGAGAAGTCGCCGGAGGTGTGGTTGAGAGTGTAGTCGCGGACAGAGGAAGGGAGGAGGCCGATCGGGAAGCCGTAGTTGGTAAGCTGGGAGTGGGCCGCGGACGGCGGTTTCGGTTTCTGGTTCGGGTTAGGGTTTTCGTAGGCTAGGGATTGATGGAAAAGGGAGATCAAGAGGAGAAAAGAGAGGACAGTAAGCAACTTAGCCATCGTATTTGTGAGTTGCTTCAGATTTTTTCTTGTTTTTCGTTTTTCAAATTTATTCGGATGGATTGTTGTCGAGAGAGAGAAAAAATGCACTCGTGGCTATCAGACTGCTAAATCCTGGAAACGACGTCGTCATACTCAATTGATAATCGTGGCTCCATTTGTAAACAGTCCGTCAGACTTTTTTTTTTTTTTGCAATCACATGTCTTATCTTTTTTAATATTTAAATTGGCTCTTCACGTTGACTCATTCTAAAGCGTCTATTTAAATCAGGTGGATGACAAGTGTTTGATGTGAGCGCCATGTGGAGGTCAACTTTCAAGTGAAAAAAATAATAATAAATTGCAATTTTATTCTTTTTGTAAGTAAAAAAAAATCCTCTCTTTTATATCCCAATCAAAGAACTTAAAAAAAAAAAACAAAAAAATGTTATTTCATCTTTTTTTTCTCCTTCTGTTCTTTTGCATAAAAAACAAAAACCATCCCAAAGTTCTATTGGAAGCTGGGGCCTATTCTTCCCAAGGCCCACATCGCGTTGTTCCCTGCATATGCTTTCAAAATAACACTTGTTTTTTTTTAAGTTCTTTTATTGGGATATAAAAGAGCGGATTTTTTTTTACTTACAAAAAGAATAAAAATGTAAATTTTTTTTTTTTTAAAAAAAAAAAAAGTGTTGTTTTGAAAGCATATGCTGGGAAGAATGCGATGTGGGACTTGGGAAGAATAGGACCCAGCTTCCAATAGAATTTTGGGATGGTTTTTCTTTTTTATGCAAAAGCAGACCAGGAGAAAAAAAAAATGAAATAACATTTTTTTGTTTTTTTGTTTTTAATCTTAGATGACGTAAAAGGAAAAAGAATTTTTTTTTTTAAAAAAAAAAGGAAAATTGTCATTGTAATTTTATTTTGCCGCGTGGCTTACTTGTCATGCCAGTGATTGCTATCTTTATGGCCTACCTGTTTAAAGATTAATAAAAAATTGAAGAACTTTAATTACAAGAAGGCTGAGTGGACATAGTTAGCCTTCATTTATTTATCTAGTTCTCTAGCATATCTAAACTGGTAGATTTATGGATCGTTTCGTGATGTCCTGATTGGGATTACTGAAACTTATTCAACCCAAACATTTTCCAGGCTGTGAGCTCCATTGGGCTTCGCATGTTATTTATTATTATTATTTTTGGGGGTGTTGTTGTGCAGGGCGAAGGAATATGGCTTCTACATTTTTAAATAACTATTACATGCTGATAAACTCAACTTAAAAAGTTCATTTTGACATGCAACATCGACATTTTAAAAAAAAAAAAATGTTTTGAACTAGTAGTTTGTACATGAACTATGTAAATATAATTGAATTAAATGCTGAAAAGAAATTTTCAAAATCATAGGTTGATCTTAGAAAGAACGTGTTGATGTTATTATTATTATTGGGATTATAGGTGTTTTATCCAATAAATTCACTAAAATTTAACTTTTTGTGTTGTTGGCTATATCTGTTCTGGGACATAATCTAACCGTCGAGATAATATATGAATTTCAATAAACTCAAAGTTACTCTAAGGCATGAAGCCTCCTATGTGAAATCGTGAATGGTTTCAAGCTTTTGACATTGTTTTGGAAAAACGAGTAGTACAACCTTATACAAAAGGTCAACAGTAGTATCTATTTTGTAAATCCGTGAATGCCGGCCTAAATAAAGTAGGCATGCACTGTGTCCGGAGCTCCAAAATGGGAATATCCTGGACATTGATTAGAAAGCCCAGCACTGGGATCTGACCCATGGCTAAAATGGGCCTATAGGCCTGTTACTCTTTACATTTCTTAAAATCAAAGTAAACAACGCAAGCAAAAGATTGAGGAAAAATAAGTGGGCCTAAGATGCCCAGCACCGTTAAATTCTGTTGTGGCGACTGGGCCAATTCAACCATCTAACCACAACCACCCGCAACAAAGTTGAGCAGTAAATTAGCTGAAGTTATAGTTTTAAGTTAAACATTGAATTACTGATTGTATGATTTAAGTAGTAGAAGTTATTTCTTGTTAGAATACAAGTTACACTTTCAATGATATATATATATATATATATATATATATATATGACAATTTTCTAATTGGAAGTAAAATAAGTGCCCCTACACCTTAATTTCTACAAACGAAGTCAGTACAACTCAGCTTAGTCTTAAAATGAATACAAAGTAACAATGAAAGGGTGTAACAATGAGATACCATAAACTTTCACCCCTTTTCTCCTCGTGATCACGTGGGATGATGGAAAATTGAGCAGCGCAATGTGCATCGGTCAATGATCAGGTCATCGTGGAGAATTCCAAAGCTCAGCATTTTTGACTTTAGATACGGTATCCAAGACTTCGAGGGGAATTATGTCTCCTGTAACCACCACCATCTTGCTTTGCAGGTCTACTTTGTAAGATGTCACCCCTGTTTTACGAGAGAAACGGGTGAGATTGGAATCCCAAACCAGGGTAAAGAATCTCAACATGTCGTGACAGAGGGGGAGATTGATGTCGGCTGGGCATTATGGTGTTGGTAGTTTTTCAGTTCTTCCAATATCAAATAAAATTACTCATGAAACCGTGTGATCAAGAAGAGCAAGAGATTGATCTAAAAACAGCCGATTCTTTGGAGAACTACATATTCTGTATTGTTAACACTTAGTTAGGTCCTTACTCCTTGTTCTTATAGGGGGTGCTTAGTTATATGAGATATGTACATTAGCCGTCGAGCCAGTCTAGTCATGGTTTTAAGCTGATGAAGCATTTTTCATGGCATTTCTGAACTAAGCACACAGTTAATAAGAGCCAGCGGGGTGTATGGGGGATTGAAAAGAAAAGAAAAGAATGTCATTTCACTTGCCTTCTAATTTGGAGACATGTTTCTCCACCTTTTTTGCACAACCGTTGCAGTGCATGGAGACCCTTAGCACCACAATCTGCACAATGCGTCAACACAATAACCCAAAAAAAAAAAAAAACGGTGGAAAACAATGTCGAAAAGAGGAATACCTTGGGTTTCAATTGGAAGGCCAAGGTTTGGTTACCTGAAACTACGTCTCTCAGTCTCAGAATTTCACCTTTGTCCCTTGTCATTAATGGCTTTTTCGCAAACTCGTCTTCCAAGGTGTTCACACAGAAACAAGAGCTTGAACCTGGAGTGAGACAAAGGCAGTCCAAGACCTTGCCAAAACCGAGCTTAACCATGACTGCCAAAACTTCAACCAGCAGAACAAACCAGAACAAAATTTTATTGAGCAAGCCAAAAGATGTTTGGAAGCCAAATATGCCAGGACCCTAGTTTGCTATATTAATAAATACAGATCACTTGTCAGCAAGCTGCGGAAAGAAGCTCAATAACCCAAAAAGGATCTCCATGATTGTAATAACTCCAACTAGTTTTTGTCATGTGGCGTACAAGAAAAGATAGTACCTCCTTTTGATTCTATAAATGATTGAAACAAGAGAATTTCACCCTATATATATAGCAATGAAGTACAATATATCCCTAATCTGACCCTTCTACTAATGGAAAAACCCTAAAATTTCCTAGAAGAAAGTAATCAAGAAGCCAACTTCATAGGGCCAAGATGTTATGAGAGAGGCTCACAGTCGAGAAGAGCAGTAGAATTAGGCACATACATCGGATTTTTATGGCATGCGGAAAGAAAGACTATTTAATAAAGAGACGTTTATCCGTGAGATTTTAGTATTTTTTTTAATAAGAATTAAAAAAAAATCGAAATCTAGACAGTAATATTCGCAATGAATTCTCTTACACACCTTTTATTTTTATTTTTTGTAACTAAAGGTGATCTAGACAATTGGTCAATACTGCAGGGTGAGGAACTTCTTCATCAAAATGACAATGGCAGCCTCCTAAATGTTTGGCCTGTTTCGTCGGATGCATATTTATTTGGTCATTTGGATTTAAAGAAGTTTCCTTCGCGGGCAATAATTTCCCTTTACATAGGCTTTAGTCGAAAGGGGACCGTAATATAAAATATTAATTTGAAAACACTGGCATTCAATGAGCTCAGAATAGCACTCAATTATTGAAAGACTTTATTTTTCTTTTTCTTTTTTTTTCCTTTTGGTGCTGAATTAATGTCTATTCCTACAGGCTGCTCCATGCGAGGTCGTTCCATTAGTAGAGGAAGGAGACGAGTGTTGGAAAGTAAGCTAAATAGTGTGAATGGAGTAGTCACGTTGGACACTCGTTGGTCACATTACCTTTGACATGCCTATGCAAGAATCAAAGGCCGCTTCCAAGGGTTTCATGTGGGAGCATTCACGAAAATATAAAGGACCAGCGAAAATTGTGAGGCTATGTTCCTATTTTGGATTGCAAAGTTGCAGAAGGTTGGGCTGTGGGCAACTGTAATATTGCATATGGGGTACTCTCTCCTTCCCCCTCTCACACACAGGTGGCACCAAGGTGTTTGGTATTGGGCCTTTTGACAGGTGAATAAAAATTAAATGCCATGACGTACTCTTTCTTGCTTTTCACGAACCGAGATGGAAGCGAAGGAGGGCGTGAGGCCCACGCCTAGTTTTAATTTTTAATTTTTAAAAATATATAATATACAAATAGACAAATTAAATATATAATATATAAACAGTTAAGATAAATATACGAAAATTTATTTTCATAATTATATACAGAATTTATTATTTTTATTATATAAATTACCTTATCAATTAAATTTTTTTTTTCTCCCCACTCACATAAATCCCACCCACCTATTTAACCCACTCCCCCAAACCCGGACCCTTACCCTTTTCCTTCGACCAAAAATGTAGAGTTCAACGCATCCTGATTGCTGACATTTAATAACTAATCTTTACACAAGGCACGATATATGGTAGGCCCACACTGCGCTTCAAGCAGATAGAGCCACAGTCCAATGGCCAACAGTATTATCTATCATTTCAAGAGCTTACCTCCGTAGAATTCGAAATGCACAATTCGATCGTAGGAGTAATTAATTAAATTACTCTTAGAAAATTGTGACATCATCGAATAATTTCCGGAACCTAAACACGAATGATGCGTCCTAGGATCAAATGATTTCATTCAACACAAAGTCATAATTTTACAGGTGTCGCCATGAAATTTTGGAATCCTCAACCCAGGGCATGGAGGATGCACCCCAAAAAATAGGTTTCCAATACATCCGCGTTTGAGCCCGTGAGATACAGAGGAAGTATCAAACGTAGAGATCCTTACGTCTCGATTTCAGAAACCCACCATCATATAATTAAATCTCGGAAACCCTAACCCTCGGTAGACAATTTAATTGGTCATATAACGATAGATTTTTAATTACCATAAATCAATCAGCACATTGGAATAAATAAGTTGGAACTTTTAGCCACGATTAACAACATATGCAGCGTCTAGAATTGTTGCGATATGGACGCTTTGTGGCCTAGTTCTCCCAGGTCAATTCTCTCGCAACTTGCGTTTTTGGCCACCGAGGCACTCACCACAATTTATGATTTTCCCAGAAGAAGATGGGAAGAAAAAAGGGAGAGGAAAAATTGAAAAAGAGAAACGTTTGAACTTCTTACCAGACGGGCTGAACGAAAAAGTCAAGAAAACATACCTACCATCGAGACCTTGTGGCTTCAGCTAATAATAGAAAGCCATATTTACAAGGAATCTCCGGTGGAATTACCAGGTAGCAGAAAGATTGACTTCGCCTTTTTTTTTTTCGGGTGAGTTGAGGAGGCATTTGGTAAGAAACTATGTACTGACTATTGTTAGTCCCCTAATCTTCTCTTGTAGTTCTTTGCCATTTAAAGGCAATTGTACCTGCCCATGATATAAACTCAACATCCATACCAAAACACCAAATTACGGGGGGGGGGGGGAAATATGATTTCTGTATTGTCTATGCTCTCATGTTATACACCTGCTGAATGACTCCGGCAACTGCTGCTTAATGCTCTTCTAATGTTGATCAAGTCTGCCCTGCTCAATTGCAACATGTGCAGTTGGTCATGGATGGCTTCCATGACAGACAAATGAAATTTGAATCCCAAAATGATGAACTTTACCATTTGATGCTATTTGTAAAAATAGCGTGTTTCCAAAGCACCACCTGAAAAGTGAACAAAACTTCAAATGCGGAAGGTTGTTCTTGGAGAATCGAAGTTGATCAATGTGTAACTTATATGATTCAAATAAGAGAATTATAGCAGCAATTCATAGAAAAAAGGAACAGACGATGAAGGGGTTTAAACCCTACAAGATCTATTGCGGCATGTATAACTAATTGAAATTCCACATACATGATCTGAAATAATAGCTATTTGAACTGTCATCAGAAACGAGTCTTGCTACATTGCCAGCAGACACTCTCAGAGTAATATTTTCTCTGCTGTCTGTGTTTCTTCAGGAAATTGCTTTTTATAGCCCCAAGGCTCGAACCCCAGTGGGAGCCAAATGATCAAAAGATACAGAAACATCGAGTTTAAAGAGAAGCCAACCATCACTAGATGATTTCCAGCCAGGCCAATATTAGTTGATAAAGTTCACAAATTCTACCAACTTCCAGCCAAAACTCGGTGTTTCTTTAAAATTTTTCGAGATTTGGATGCCTGTTGCCACACATTTTTAGCTATTTTGAACCAAGAAAGAATTACCTTATTCGAGCCATCCGCAGAGACAAAAAAAAAAAAAAAACCTGTCAACTACTCTTAAACGGAATAGGATGTTCCTGGCCGAAAACAGCAATTTAAGAAATATTACTCATAATCTGCATTTCACTAATCAGAAACAAGCAAAGAACTTAACAAATCAAGAGCTAAGTATAAATTAACAATATCTAATTAAGAAAACAATAAATTCACACAACAAAGTGAAGATAAACAAGAATATGCTTTTTAGAACCATCACCAACTGACCTGTTCACAAAATTGTCTTATTCACTTCACAGTTGTGTTCATCTTAGAATATCTGCATAGGAGAAACAGAAATCAAGCAGAGGTCCAAATGAACACACCTGCTCATAAGTAAGGAGTCAACTTGCCGTTGAGGCTTGATCCTTCCAATCCCAAATCCATCATCGACAACTTCTGCAGCCATAAACTCCAGTGTTATCAGTGGCACGATAATGATGGCCACACCTAAAAATTTGTTTGTATGTACAAAGAATGATGTTACAAACTAACCAGTTCTGTACAGAGCTTTACTGTCCTTCTTAGGTTTCCTAATAGCCACTTCACTGTTGCAAGAAAGTAACGCGGTCATTAACTTGGGAGTAGACATCAGTCAGAAATTCCAAAGGTTCGTCCAAAAAGCAAAGTTATATCGAGCAATGCCGTAGCAGATCGATTTTCTATGTCTTGCTGGCACCGAGCTGGATCAATTTTAAAACCCCATCAATCAGAACAGGAAACTGATTATCAAACACCAATTAAAAAAAAAAAAGACAGGAAATTGATTATTACTTCTCAAAGAGTAAGGTGTACGGAAAAGGCTATTCAATCATAATAGAATCCCCCGAATTTTTCCTTTCTTCGTGTATATAAAAAAGTTCATCATTATAATGTTTAAACTTCAAGTTCTCAAATCTTGCCTATAAATTTTGGACCCTTTGCAAAATTATTAAAAATTAGATAATTTTGGCGCAATTGAATAATGATGCTGCAGATGTAAGGCTACCTAAAACAGCTTGACGCGAGAAAGAAAAGTCAACTTCTTAAGGCAAACTAAGACCAACAAAATGACAGTTACAATGCAGGTAAAGTTTGCATAAAGCATATAGAAAATCATAGAATATCTAAATGCTACTGACCTAGAAACACAAAAAGGAGGAACCCGTCCTAATGAATGCACATGGTGGTCTTTACTCGAAGTAATGTAGGGTGGGCAATATGCAGCAGTAACTGGCAACACTGATGGCCTGCAGACCTTACACTCATCTTATAGATTGAACAACATTTGAATCTAAATAAAATGCACTTACCAAATAATATTGCATTTGTATAAACATAAAAGTCCAGCCAGAATATCAGTTATTGATTAGCCGAACTTTACAAATCTTGCCAAATCCCCAAGCATATAACCATGATCAACTTTAGAAAATGGAAAATAGCAATAAATATTTGTGACTCTATAAAGATACTTCGTTTGTCAAAACTTTACTAAGATATTGACTAACAAATATATACTTGTCAGAATACCTATCAACTGTTTTATGCTGAAAAAATATCAATCAGTGTCACCCGCCAAGGTAAGTTCAGGTAACCTGGTTTATCTAGACGTCTGCCTCAGCAATGAAATGACACATTACAATCACGTGGGGCCTCAAGTGAAGATAAAACTGGTTAAAAAAGGAAATAAGGTTCACATTAAAATTAAGAAAAGTAAACATACCGATACATCCCTGAATTCGCAAAACCAAGGTGGGATTGAGCCATATGTCCAGTGAGACCCCCATCAACAGCTTGAACACCAAGATCAACATGATGCTCGCCCTTAGTTGTTTTAACCGCTTCATATATTTTAAAAGCATAGAATGAGTGAGAAGGAATAACAGAGACAAAGCAAACACCTCCTTGGCTAAATAACATATTAACCTGGCCTTAATCCTTATGACTATAAAAGTTTTTTGATAATTTATTCAATAACAGGTGGCAATTGCAACTACATCACGAAGAGAGCGCCTAACAGATACACCAAACAAGGACTTCAAGTAAATTTATCTTATTAGTTTATAAGGTCAATTTATTGCTAGCAATAATAAGATAAAGAACCTAGCAACAAATAGTTGTCATAGTTGCTGCCACTAACAAAGTAGCAGCTAAGAAGGCACTCCCAATAGTCCAAGGGAATAGAAGTGACGTACCAGGCAAAAGTTGTGGTGTGACACTTGTTTTCTGCTGTGCATAGGTTTCACCAGATAAGGAACTTCTTCTGTCAGCTTGATCTATATAATTTTCTACTCTGGCCAATGCAATTTCTGGCTTTGTTGATCCAGCAAAAGAATCCTTTCTTCTAAGATTTGGGACACTTGGTGATTGAACTGTAAGTGATGAACAAGGACTCAACTCATTGTAAGCTTGTGTAGGAGTTTGAGCCATGCTAGGAGGCATATGTCAAAGAAAACAATGTGCTATTGGAGAAACACTAACAAGTTTGGGCAGAAGATGTGGTTGATTGACGAGGACATGGTCCTGAAGGAGGTAAATGTTTTTCCTGATGCCTCAACTTGGGAGGTTTGGTCACATATGTGGGCAAGGGGAAAGAAGATTGCAAAGGGAAATCAGTAAAATGATTCTTGGCAACTGGACAAACGAACTTGTTGGAATAAAGCATGCTCCCGTCAACAGTATTGGCAACAGTCTCCCCCTTTACAATTGAATATGCATTGGACATGCACATTTGGTCATTTGAAGTGCAAGTGCAGGAGTTGGAAAGGGTCCATTTCTTCTTCTAGGTTGCATATGCCTCACCTTTGTTGAAGACATCCCAGCATTGGAATAAGTCATAGACTGAAGCCTGTTGAAAGCAGAGTTCACATTTGATGCTGAAGCTTGTGACAATACTCTTTGTGGATTGGCATAGGAAGTGAATTCTGAATGCTTTCTAGATCTGAAATGTGTATGAAGGACATATATCAGTACTGCATTCATTAAAGAGACAATAAAAGACACTTAGGCTTTTGTTTTCCAACTTGTTTCTCGCCATTGAGCTCATATTGTTGCCATTCACAAATGGTTTATATTCAATAGTCTTTCTCCTTCCTACAATTTTTGATGTGTGTCTTCCATTGCCGTAGTTAGCTTTAGGATTAAACTGGTTTCTGTCAACATAGCAATTGCTTGTGCCCTGATTCTTGCTGTACCATTGATGATAGCCCTCACAAGTCCTTCCTACCTGAGAGTAAATTTTGTAGAATTTGTCAGATTAGTACCTTCATTAGAACAAAATAAAAGTAAAGCAATACATAATACATCTGATGCATCTTCCCACCACTATAAATGTGTCAAGGTAGATAAAAAATATTCGGCATGTGAACAGAACATTGATACATGCATTAAAAGTCTCATTATCTGATTTCTGTCTTGAAATGTCCTCAAACTTGTCATGTTGCCATTTTCCTTCATCTTTGAATTCCTTCAAGTTCCTTCTACCAGTTGTGAAACAAAAGAGAGATATGTGAAGATGAAGAAGAACATAATAAAATAGCAAGTGGAAGATTTCAACAAAAAAAAAAACTCTTCATACAAGGCCAAACGTTTAACTTCATTCCTTACCATTCAAATTCTTTTCCACTCATTCTCATCAAAGGATGATTTTAACCTTGTACATGGGCATTTGACAAGTTGTAGGCAAAGGGATGTCATATTGGTCTGACACTCCTCTTAACTGTTTGGCAAAACTATCAGTTTGTGTGAGAAAAGGCATAACCCAAGATGGATTTCACATTATCATGTTGATCGATTTTCGTTGGTGCTGACACCATAAGCACTTAAATTCCTTCAAGACTGAACTTGTCATAAGAGTTCAAATGTTGAAGTTCAATCTAACTACTTCCACTAGGGTTCTCATCAAGCCACTGAAATCAATATTTGACACTGACAATTAGAGAAGCAACCCAAACAAAAAGACCTATTCAAGCAACACTAATACATATTAAACTTCAAGGTCACTAAATAAATATGTATGAGGCACGCATACATCTGACAAGCATCTCATGCCTACATATGTACAGTCATCATAACAAAATAGCTAATGCTCTAACTTTTAAGTCATACTTTCATGTATGGCTTATTCCAGCACTAAGAAATAGCACAGACATATATCTAAGCATTTATTCAACAGTGGCACCACATACATCTCAACATAAGCTCTGAAGTTCTACGCATCGTATAAAGAGTAGAAACGCGTAAACATCGGCAACATATATTTACGCATAAAGAGAATAACGAGCTGCAAATTTAAGACGAGTGGAAAATTCGTGAGTACCTGGAAGGATGGCGGTGGCGGCGAGCTGCAAAACGATCGTCGTGCATATAAAACGCACCGAATCGAGGAACCGCAAGCGCTTGTCTCTCCATCTCATCCTTATCCTCTTCTTCACTTCTCTGCTTGATCAGCTCCTCTTCTATCCTCTCAACTTCACACTGCTCCTCCTCCTCCTCCTCCTCGTCACTCTCTCCTCGGCCTCCAAAAGCGCAACGTTTTACCAGCTGCGCCGCCCGGTCCTCTTCCATATAGAATTCCTCCTCCTCGTCATCGTCTTCCACTGGCGCTCCACCGAGACCGTTCAACTCATCGTCGAAACCAATTCGGGACCTCCGATGAGTGCGCATGAGCCAGTCGTCACCTTCGCGGCTCTGATCTTCTTCACTGCTCGCTTCTCTTCTCCGCATTTTCCAACGACACTCCAAATCGTCTGGATCACTCTCGTATTCTGGTGCCTTCAGTTCTTCTTTTGCGTTAGCCATTTCTCTACAAAGTTTAATCCTCGAACGCAGAAACTAAACCCTAATTGTAACAGACTCTTTTTCTTGGAGTTGGAATGAAGATCGCTTTTCAAACTTCTCGTGAGACGTCATCGATGGGGGGAGCGGGAGAGCGGGAAGTGCGTAATTTTCATTTTGTTTTTTTCGCGCACAAAAAAAAAAAATCGTTTTGTCCGTTTAGCCACGTCATTATTTGGATTCGCTCTTTTTATCGGGACCCCACCTTTTTTTCTTTTCTTTTTTTTTTAGAGGTAAATTTTAAAGTCTATTAATTTCTTCTTTTTTTTTTTTTTTATCTAAAGCTTCTTAATTACTCCTGGGCTCTCTCTCTCTTTCTCTCTTTACTTTTGACTGCATTAGTTTTTACCCTTCGTCAACTTGGAGGGTTATCGCTCCCTCCATTTCCGTTCGCTGCTCTGGGTTTAAATTGACGTCCTTATAATATCGGTTAACAAATTTCTTATTTATTTATTTAAAGAGACAAAGAATCGAATTTTAAAATTTAATCGACTTTATTACCCAACTTTGTAATTAATGGTGGTTAACAAATTTCTTACTAGATCATTACTCGTTAACAAATTAATTTCATAGTTAGCGTGCAAATGTGAACTTTCTATTATAAGTGACTTGAAAATCATAAAAATCATTATATATATGTGTAAAAAGGAAGAAGCAATATCAACTACATTTTATCCTCGCTGGCACTCAATTTTTTAACAAAGTATCTGATTCCCTAACTATTGTTAATTTTTAAAATTCTATTACCTTTCGTCAATAAAATAATTAGAAAAAAAGAAAATCATGCACACCGCTGGTCAGTGGTCGTCAATGCTAATCCTGAAAGATAATTAAATGTTCCACAATGCCGCGTTTAAGTTGACCAAGATGGAAAATGAATAATATATTCCTCTTTTTCAAATGCTTATAATTATATATATATATATAATAAATTGACAAATACGAAAAAGAGACCCCATAACATATGAAGACAATATGGCTAGAGACATTGAAAAAAAAAATCGATTAGCATTATTAGTGGTTATAAGTTTGTGATTTTGTGTGAATAATGTTGCACAATAATCCTTAATATTCTGTTAATAGGGCATCTTCAAGAAAATTTAGAACTAATTACAAGTGTCCATTACGATCAGCTCTCAAAGCCTCAAGTCCAAGTAAATCTCTAAAGCAAGCCTGGTTTTCTATATGGTTGTCGGAGGCGACGTTCCACCATCATGAAATTCCCAAAATAAAAAAAGGATAGCACAAAAGGCACGTCCGCATTTGGTTCCCTTGGCTCTGGCTGGCCGCGTAATGTTTCCAAACATGGAGGGTAAAATAGCAAACAACCTGTCGGCTTGTACGATTGTGACCACTTACCAGGTCAATGACTCTGTGTCCGACAGCACCCTAATATATCCCAATTTTCTTATATATATTATATTATTTTTATTTTTATTTTTTTGAAAAAAAAATTACACACACCAGACAGCCTCTTCTTCCTCTACTTTTTTATTATTTTTTTTCTCTGTCAACATTTTTTTGGGTTTAAATATTTGGAAAAAGCAAGCTCTGCTTCGCTCTGAGCTGTAGAAAGCTTGTTCAACTTACCTCGGAAGATCTGCAAAGCTCTCTCTCTGCTTCGCTCTTCGTAGAGAAAGAGCGACAGTGATCTGCAATAATTACTATAAAGCTTAGACGCAGCAGCCACAAGCGTAAGCAGAAAAAAAAAAAGGAAAAAGAAAAGCTTCGTTTATTCCAGTCCAAGTCAGTTCAGCTTTATTACTCTTTTCTTTTAGATTGCTTTTTGTTTTATTTTCGTCAGTTCATTTTTTTCATTCCAAACTGGATTTCTGTTGCTGGTTCCGGTTACTGAAGATCCGTCGTTTTAGATTATTACATTCTGACGTCCATGTCGTTTCATGTTTGCTATGTTTGGTTTCCGACTAAACTATAACGGAAAATTCATGTCTAAATTTGAAGTTGTTACTTCATTAGACCGTGTTTTGTCGGGAGCAGATTATGATTTCCAATTGAAAACATGTTAAAAGTGGATTCCACTTTCTGTTTTTTTTTTTAAGGCAAGAATTGTCGATTGGCTAGGGAATTGATTCGATTTCGCTTTGAGTTTGGTGTTTGAGTGTTGTTTTTGAGTTTGATTCATGTTTCTCTAGTTGTTTTCTGATAACACTGGTTCTGAATATAGGTGTCACAAATGGCTAGTCGAGTTAAAGAGGATGAGAAAAATGAACAGATAATTCGGGGACTCCTCAAACTCCCTGAGAATCGCAGATGCATTAACTGTAACAGTCTGGTATGTCTCTTGATGCTTTTCTTGTTTCTGCTTATGATGCTATGGATTCAATGCTGTAGTCGTACCATTGTTGTGTAGCTGTTAAGGAACTATGTGTTTAATGTCTGTATTTGTATCGCAGGGGCGTTTGGAGTCACTACAATTCCCATGAATATAGTCAGTAATATCACATTCTGGTGTTTGAGGTGTAAAAGTATGGTAATCTCAGGTTACTAGGAATCTCACATTACCCTAGTTGTGCTAATCTTAGATTACTATAGAAGAGATGGTAATTTGAGATCCCCACCAAGATTATCACTACTTAGTAATGCTATACAAAATTTTAGGATAATTTTACCCTTGCACATTTCAGTATTTGGATAAGATAGATACAAAAAATAATAATCAATAAAATCAATAACTATGTCCCATGACTCTCACACACACACACACTAAAGTGGATGTTATATATTGACCAAAACTTTGCTGTAATGGTTATAGTGTTGCATAGTTGACTATATGAAATTAATATATTTTAAACAACTAAAATTTTTATGTAACTATATATATATATATATATTGATGTACATGTACATATTTCTATTGTTGTTCATTATTTTAATTCATCAAGTGAAAAAAATGTATCTCAAATATATTTTATCAAGATAGTTTTAATGTATATGGAATAGACTATCATACTAAAGCTCATATTCCCATGTCTTTTATTTTTACACCATAATATGCCAAAAGTTAACTTTGAACAAAATAATCTTAAATTCCAACTTACATTGTAGCAATCTTACATTCCCGTGATCCAGTAATGTTGACAGTCATCTTATCCCTTCTACTGCAAGAGCTCCCTTAGTGGAATCAACCATAAATTATTTATGAACCTAAGTAAATGAGCATATGTATGTGGATCAACTACCCTTATGATATCTATTGAACTTTAAGTAAACTATAATAGATCAATGAAATTGCTTGAGAAAGGTACAAACTGTTGTTAAGAGGAAAATGAAACAGTGGACCCCCTTGTTTATTTATTTTAGTAGATTAAATTGTCGATGGGATGGACTCTACTCAATTAGTTGTATCTGTCATGTCCAGTTACTGATGAAATTGTGCTTTTTTCTGCAGCTTGTATTAACAATTAGTAGTGCTAGTTCCACTAAAGATTAAATGAATGGTTGGTTGATGTTCATGCTAAATTGACATTTTAGACATTATGTTGATGCCAATCATTGCTTATAAAGCTATTCAATTATCGAGGGATACGGGACTGGACAAAAGGGGTTTATGGGTTTTGTACCATAAAATACATAGAGAAATTATGAATTTCCTGGATAACTGTTTACTTCACAATTGCTTCTGAATGAGGATTCATTGCTATTCTACATCAAGTTATTGCACATTTGATTGAGTTGCACGTAGTTAAAGATTTATTTTGTGTACCAAATCATCTCAAGGAAGACTGAAATTTTAGATGTTTTGATAATGCTAATTTGTTTTTTGCTGAGCAGGGACCACAGTATGTCTGCACAAATTTCTGGACGTTTGTTTGTACCACCTGTAGTGGAATACAGTACGAATCTGTTTTGCTAAATATTTCCTTGTACTTTCTTTGTCATGGAAGCATATGCTTATTCTGTATGCGTGTCGTGGGATGGGTGTGAATTTGGGGTGTGTTGGGAGGAGACACTTCTGCTCATACCAACATAACCTTTAAAAATTTCTGCAGTCGGGAGTTTACACACAGAGTAAAATCAGTATCCATGGCTAAATTTACCTCACAAGAAGTTGTAGCTCTTCAAGAAGGAGGAAACAAGGTATGGAAGTCTTTCTTGATTGTTCTCACCCTGATTTCGAGACCCTCTCGTTAAGTATCTACCTAGATCCCATTTTTCCTTTATGTTATCTTTTCAGTTGTCCTTTGACTGGTTCTATCTTATATTCTCAGCGTGCAAGAGACATTTATCTTAAAGAATGGGATCCACAGTATCAGTCTACCCCTGACAGCAGGTAGTTGTTCTATGTGTGTTTCATCGTGCATTTTAATTATTGTTTCACTTCTGGTTTAAACTTTTTGGCTTCCAGTAATGTTGAGAGACTGCGGAACTTCATCAAGCATATTTATGTTGATAGAAGATATAGTGGTGAAAAGAACTATGGCAAGCCTCCAATTGCGAAGCTGGTGGGATGATCCTTTGCTATCTTGTCTTTCATGGGATTAATTTAATGCTGTATGTTTGGAGTTCTGATGAACTTGTTTAAGAAATATTTGATTCTATTATGATGCCATTGCATATAAAATAGTGTCTTACATTCTTTTTTCTTTTCCACTTCACTATTGTGCAGGGTGAGAGAGAAGATTCCTATGAGACTAGGAGAACTGACACGTTTCAGGCAGGGTCTCAAAGTTCACCATCTGAGGATTTGTATGAATGGCGTTACAATGAAAGGTCTAGTCCTGGTGGAAGAAGCAATGAAAAAAACAACAGATATGGATATGATGAAAGAAGAAGCCCAGGATATGATCAAGAAGGTCAACAGTTTAATGATTACAGGAGAAGTCCTGCTCATGCTGAGGTAATCAATGATTGGCGTCGGGAAACTAGATTTGGAAATGGACAAAAAGTTGAAGACTGTGCGACGTCGGATGGAGATACAAAGCTTGAAGGCAGATCACCTGAGCTCCTAAAGGAACCAGATGCCTCTAGTCCCCCCATCGTACGGCCAGTTAGAGAAATTTTAGGTGACAATGTAATGCCTCTTCATATAAGTGAACCTCCAAAAGCCAATGTGGTAAGGACTGCCAATAGTGCTGCTACTCAGACTATATTTCATTCCTCTTTTTATATAAGTCCTCAAACCTTTGGTCTTATTTCTTATTCTATTTTCTGTACGTTACATGCATCATACCTGGGAACTTTATGTGGTTATCTGTTATCCTAAAACCATTAGGTAATCTTGTAAGATCATCAATCCATTAAATGCTTATTTGTTGTTTCTATTGTTAAGCTGTTCAAGTCATGACAAGAGAATTATTTCCTATTCAAAATCTTGTATTATACTGCATTTATATGTCTAATTCTCCTTTTCTTGCTAGTTTTAGGCTTAGATTATTCATAAAAATCTATTCTGTCTGCTAAAATTTCAAAGCTGAAAATGAATGACCTTGAGACCGAACTGATTACTTCATTTGAGTTAATTGTTAGCTTGAGAATTGGATCAATGTGGACAACTCAAATTGCTCCAGTTATAAGTCTGTTAGTCTAGGTGTAGCCCCCAAGACACAATCAATCCTCCAGGGAATTTACTTTTATTCATTTGACGGTGGAATCAAGTTTCTTGAATGCTTTGTCAATAATTTTAGCGCTGAGAGTTGTTGGCAATGCTTGGTGGTTGTGTGTGTCTGTGATAATTTATTTATTGGATAAGATTATGAAAGCATTTCTGGATTAAAGCCTAATGAACTTGAAAATCTTTGAGGAAGGGTTTAATGCTGTGTCTCTTTGATGTGTGTTGTGCACTTTTAATATCTGTCTGGTTTGTTGGTTCTTCACCCTTGTCTTTGAGGAAAGCATAAAAAATTGCTAAACACAGATAGACCCGAGAACTATGAGAAGAGCCAAGAGCTAACAATGCATCTTGACTCTGATTATTCGGGGTGTTCTGTTGCAGACATGATAAATGGGTCTGAAGAGGGAACCTCATATTGTTTCAAAGGCTATTAATGCATGTAGAGAATCCATATATTGCCTTTTAGAAATTTCTTTTTACGTGTAAGTGGAACTGAATAATGTTACCTTTTGTTTTTTCATTTCAACATGTTCAGAAAAACATTCATCTATTAATGCATATTGGCATACCTAGTGCAATTATTTGTTATTTTAAATAAAAATTTGCTTTTTCTTCCTTATGATTGTTCTAATTTTATATTTACTTTAGCCCATCATCTTGAAGCATCTCAATTATTGTGTGCTTCCTTTGGATCACAATACTTATGCAAATTCATTTGAACTCAACATAACTTGCATCTGTGTGCCATTCACTTGTTTAGAAGTTTCTGTTTAATGCTGAAATTTGCATTTTCAAGAGGTGTTCTACAATTATGCATTTATGTTCAACAAATTCTCTTGTCGTGTTGCTATTTGGTTTGTGTAATGATAAGGCCGTGGAATGAAATAAAGGGTCTTACAGTGTAGTTGCATTTTATTACAGAGAACTGCATATTCTACTAGCTTGGGATCCATCAATGGGAATCCAGTGGAAGTTAATTTGGAAACTACTGGAAGCTTAATTGACTTTGATGCTCGTCCTGAACCTTCTGTGGCTATGTCTGTTGCACAAGCACAGCAAACAATCATGCCTCAGTCTGTTGCTTCACCATCAAGTACCACCAGTGACAATAATTGGGCCTCTTTTGATAATGCTCCTCAGGTTAAAGTATCCCAAGCTTCCTCAAATGTGAATCCACTGGAATCTGTTCTCTCACAGTTATCATTTCCAGCATCTGTTGCTAATCCTGCATCAGGAATACTGAGTGGTTCTGGTGCTCCAGCAGCCATTACATCTGTAGGCAATGTGTCAGCTTTACCAACAATTGGTGCCTCACCTGTGGCAGCATCAGGAAACACATCTTTGTCACTCTTCAATGCTCATAGTCCTGCAGTTGCACCAGTTAATAGTTTGTCAACATTGCATCCTAATGGTGTTTCAGTGGTTGCCCCTGGACTGGCACCTACAATGCCTGCCAATGGCAGTAATTCCTTCATCAGAGTTACTGAAACAGGGCAATGGCCTGGCGTTCAACATGAGCAGCCTTCATTGTTCCCTGCATCCAGCAGTCAGTCTATTGTGCAACATTCTGCACAAATTGATGGAGCTTCAAGCAATCAGGTAAGATTTATTTGATACTATTAAAAAGCTATTCCCATGGCTTTGGGATCTTACTCTTCACAGGTGGTGCTACTAAAATTCCTCTTGCAAGTGATTTGATCACTTTCTGGTTCTTTTTGACAGCCTTGGAATGTGTTGCTGGCACCAAATGTGCATGCCGATACACAATCTGTGGGAACTCCTCAAGTTGTCTTAAAAACTGGTGCAGGGCTGATTTCTACTGGTGCATCAAAACCTCTGGCTGTTGAAGAAAATTCTAGTGGAAGAAAAGAACTGCCTGAGGTAGTTTTCTTAGCCTGTTATGATTTATTAGGCTCCGTCCTGCTGCACTCCATGCATCTTACACTGAGCCTGAACTCTGCAGGACCTTTTCACAGCAATGTATTCACCTTTGGCTGTACCAATTCCAGTATGGCAAACTGGTCTCCCCCAAGGCATGGGATTCACTGTGCAATATAATAATATTGCAGCAGTATGCTCATCCATCCCAATATATAAAGGAGCATTTTGTTCTGAAGGTTCATGTGTTCCATTTTCTGGCAAGTTTTTGTTGCTAAATACCAACTTTTCTTTATTGCAGCCAATGCCAACTTTTCTTAATCAACCAAAATCAGCAAACCCATTTGATGTTAGTGAATCACAGCCAGCTCAAGCCCAAACTGTACGTGATTGATACAGTTGATCTTAAGGTCATTAGTGTGACTTTTTTTTTTTTTGGTTTTTTAATTGAGTCCATATGCCATGAGATAATTATACTTTTGCCCTTCCACCCTGGGTAAAGATTACACTGGTGAGTAACATGAATTGGCAATGAATTCTCAGATAAAGCTCGTACGGTTAAATTGCCATCCCCAGAAGAGCAATAAAGTTAATAATTTGTTTGATATGGGAACAAATTGAAACTACATTGACTTGTTCTGTTTTGGTTTTATTACAAGCCATGTGTTGCTTGTGGTGCAGTTTCTTTCCATGTCAGCCTTGGGCAGTGCTTTACCAAGTGTACCTTCATCGGGCTTACAGCATGCTTCCAGTCTTGTTACTCCTTCACCAACGTGGGTTTCATCCCAGTTACCTTATCAGGCAGCGTTGGCTTCCCATTCACCAGTAACAATTGGATATGCAGTGACTCCAAGTAAAATCATGCCTGGTTTTCTTGTTCCCTGCATTTCTTTTTCTGTTCTTCAATGGGGTTGCTCTTAACATGTGTGTTTAATTCTGCTGTGGAAATCTCAGGGCTATATATAATGCCACAAATGCCAAGTATCATTCCTCCACCCGGGTAAATATTCTGATGTACTCTATAGTTAAACCTTATTTCCTGGTTAATGAGTGGGGCCCAATTGTTTGGATTGTTGACTATGCCCTTGCTGTTATGCTAGTATGTACTGGGTCTTTGAGTTTTGTTGTTCGACTCATTTTATTTCACAAAACCGCATAGTATTAGAGCTTTGCTGTTTGTTTCTCATGAAGCTTCAGTTACTGGCTGGATTGTGGGTTTGTTGGTACTGCTGTTAAATGATAGATTTATTGGCAGATTTATATATTACCTTTATTTTTTGTCTTCTAAAAATCCAGGCATCAAGGAATAGGAGTCTTAAGCAGTGAGGTAGCTGCTTTTGGTACACGGAGCATGGATCAACAGATCTCTGGTAGAATATCAGTCACTGCTGGCTCACAGCCTCTCCCTTCTGCAAGAGGGAACCCGTCTGGATGAAGGAAATGGAGCACCTCTCCTACACCATCTTAGGGGAAGTGTCAACTTGTTGCTTCCTGATATATTCACTGGGTTGAAATGTATATTTTATGGAACTCCAGACAAAGTAAAGAGTGCCTGTGTTTCTTTTGAGTGTAAAGGGTCAGATGTGCAGATCAGCCGTGGATGATTAATCAGAAAGAAAGAGAGAGCGCCTTTGATGTACAAGCTTTAAAGGTTAGACACCATTCATGTGCCTGTGTTGTTACGGGCATTTGAATTGTTGATTGGCTGATATGTTGGCGCTGGTCCTAGAATTTGTATTATTCCTCTCCCTCTCTTCATTGGTGTATGATTTTGCTATCTCTTCTTTTTTTTTTTTTTTCTTTTTGTGGTGAGCTTTTTGAGTCTGTGAAAAGTGTTTGGAAAAATTAGTACAGTTGAGAGATTTATAATGCAAACTTTGTCGAACAAGCAAAGCAGTCAATTTGCAACGATTTTGTTGTATAAATAATCCACAAATCGATGCCTTGGCCGGCTTCTTGTTTCTTATCTCTTTATTGTGAGTAATTTTTTTTTTCCCCTGATCCGCCCTGAATAATAACATTTACGGCTGGGATTATAAATAATTTCCATTTCATATCTTCGAAAAATTGTTCCATTTCACCCGACGGGAAGTGCAAACTGGGATTCGAAGAAAGCCGACCTGTAAAAATTACAAATTTTTTTCTCAAAAAAAACTTGCTTTGTTTTTTTGGCGGCTATTTAATAGACAATTAGGGTTGGGGAATATCAATCTTGGAACGAGCCAATTCACTTGCAGAGTACAAAATTTTAATTGTACGAATTTTCTTTTCTTGTTTTGTTTCGTATTTGGCCACATGGTTGGCCTGCAAGTAATAAAATTAACAGATAAATCTAATCAGTACAATTCTTGAGTGTTGTTCGGGCCGAAGGCCTTCGGGGATACTGTAATGCCTTCCATCTCCAATTGAGACTATCATAATGCACAACGGATCAAAGGAGCAATTCTGCTTTTTATGTTTCAGGTAGACTCTGCTGTTTGTCTCCACTTCAGTATTATCGGAGCCCCAAGCATCCACACTGCTAAGAAAAATGTCTTCAGTGAGCAAATATGGCTGCTGCCTGCCAATATTCCTGTTAGAGGAACTGTTTTTTCTTTTTTAATTATTCCAGTTGGATTAATCGTTTTCTTGATCAAAATCTTTGAAATAATGGGTAATTTGTTACAGTGGCTTAAATCCACGGTTCAGCCAATGTTTCACTAGGTACATCACCATTGTAAACTAGCAGCGTCTTTAATCTTTAGCAAACTTGCTGAAAACTAGTTTTACTTTGTGTCATTTTGAGTATATCGCGAAATTCAAATAATTGTCTTGTGAAACCAAAGGAGAAGGAACAACCCAACCAAAAAGTATAGTTTTCTTGTCATGTACTTACAGTATACACAAACTGCCAGCCATTCATTTACCACTCTGACCCAAGTACTAGTCCAACCCACGTCAATCGTCCACCTGTAGAAGATAAGTTTAAAGTGTTTAACTACCAATAAACTATTCTTTACTAGCAGTTCATATTTTCGTAGTCTTAGTTCCCAAAATATGTAAGCTCGGGAAAACAGCATTAAATCATAATCTTTAGTTTGTGAAAGACGCAGAATGTGATTTATCATTTGATTAAAATGTCGCAAAGCAAAAACAAACAGAGCTTCGTTAATTAGGGGCAACCATACTTCTGAATGGCATGATGGGTATTCCAGCCAATCAATAGCATTGCAAAGTACATTGCTCCTGTGGCGAAAACGAAGTGAAAGAAACCATAACCATATGGGACATCATCTTCCGCCTGTGTCTCAGCCTTCCTGAACTGCAGCTGTCATCAATCATATTTCCATGGAGGAATGAGATAAGAAAGCAATCAAAGTGTGGTTGGCAGTGGAACAAACCTGAAAGCATTGAGAATCAATTCCCGTGGAAAATGTTGCAACCACAATCGCCATCAGAGCAACAATAAAGCTCTGGCAACATGTATGGTATACCGTCATACAACGGAAGAGATAATCACTCACACCTGAACCCTTCCCTCCCAACAGTAGAGACCCTAGAATAAGTATCTTAAACTTGGTAATGGTCAATTTTGAATCAAGTGTGACAGTGAGGGCACAGACAAATTCAAATGTAATATTTTGAATGGACATCCAGATTGCTAGGGCACAAGCATGGCTACAGGCAAGTGGTCATAACCAATGTCAAAATCAACTATTATCTTAAGCACAGTTTTATAAATCCTGAAATATTTGAAGGATCCAGGTATTACTATAATGGTAAGCCAGTCTGTTCTTCTTGACTCTTCTGCCTTCCTGTTGCAATTCTCCCCCGCTGGTTCACTGTAGACACAAAAACCATAACAAAGTTTCCTACATTAAGATAGAAATGTGTTACTTAGTGCTAAAATTGCTTACTTCCAGCTTAAGTCTGCCAAGGAATATCAACTTCAAACACCAGTATTCCATTCAAAGAAACCAGTTGTGATTCAATAGTTCATCTAGTGAATTCATATTGTGAACAATTTGTTTGTGGTGCTGGTCATTGAAATCTCTTATGAGTTAAAACTAGTATATGTGAAAAAAGGAACTTCTGTTTTGCTATCCTTTGTCTTTGATTACCTAATAATCATTGTCAGGACATCTATCTGAAAGGTAAATTTCAGCACATTCAAAAGGATTAGGAATCATGCCTTCGAATTGCACACCAGCAGAGGAACACAACATAAAGCCCCATGAGTCCCGGAGTTAAGAAACCAGCATTTACCTATCTCGTGAAAAAGAAATTGCAAGTGATGTCAAATATATTGGAAATAACAATTACTAATGACATTACTATTCTAACTATATTGTTTAGCAAACAAGACTTACAAAAACTATTAATAGCTAATAAAGTGTCACATCAAAAGAACACGTGAAAAAAGTTAAACCAATTTATATTTAAGAGTAGTTTGTGCGTAAAGCACTTGCTGAAAAGTGAGTGATAGTTAAAACTTACCTTAGGGTGAAGAGAGACACTAGTCATGAGTTGGAGGAGTACTAGAGTCCAAGTAATGTAGAAAATGTTGAGGAGGCAGGCAGGTTCTGGCGCATACCAAATGTACATCAAAATGATCCCGACAAGGCATACAACATATGCAGCAGTTGCAATTAACATCACATGTACGTGGCTGCAATCAAAATCTTAATAGACATTAGTGCTCATATTGCAATACTAGACTAAGCAAATGTCATATTATGCTGCTGAGATTAAAGATACTTTCTGACATGCAGGATAAACTGCATCGACTTTACTAGCTTAATTCAATGAAAAAATATTTTTGCATTGAAATCGTGTGGGACAACAAGGCTTGCCAAGAAGATTATGTGATCATGGACAAAAATGGCCTCAAAATAATGATTTCTAGATAGGTTTATTAGGAAGGATTAGAGCTAGACTGCATCTAATTCTTGCTTTAATAAACAGGCATAATCTAAAGCTCAAAAATAGACACCGGCACATATAACTTAATCAAAAGAAGACATTGCTATCAAGGAATAAACATGCACGTTTTATTGCTTCCAGCAAATTTTACTCAGTGAAAGCACAAATGAATTTGAATGGGCATCAGTTGCATGGTTCTTACCATCTTTCTGCATATTTGTCAGACTGACAACAATCATTCAGCCATGTAATGAAACTGATGATACTTATTAGCTGTATGAGGAGAAAGACCCTAAAAAGAAATTGTAATGAATTAAAAAACAGAAAGAGAAAGTTTAATAAGTCAACTACAAGGGAAAGTGACAAGATCATAAAAATAAACACAACTGAACATGTACAAGAAGCACAAAAGGAAACAGCATTACCCGGCACCAAAATGTGCGATCTCTCCTGCAAAGTGCAAGGCAAAGAAAAAATATCACAAAAACAGTCGAAGTGAATTTTAAACAAACAAATTTTAAATACTAAATCAAATTGTTGAAAAGACACAAACCGTAGATCTGAATAAAGGAAGAAGGAACTAAAAAGGTGATAATTGTCAATACAATCCAAAGGACAATTTTGGCAGACCACCATCCAGAGTGCCATGCATCTCTGGGGTCGTGCATCTTTGACGTTCCCAAAGTAGAAAGAAACATTGTAATGTAAAATACCTGTTGTGCTGTCAAGGGGTAATTAGGCCACAAAAAGATAAACATTGGAGTAGAGCCAAGCTTGACCTAACTCCTATAGATGTTGCATTTGTAAAACAGAGCAGTGACAATTAATGTTTATGGTTGATCCTCAAGCAAGTTTAGGCATATATTTTCAGCTTTTGCAATGTAAGTTCTTTCTTAATATTAGGGCTTCCCTGGCCCTATATTACCTTCTCTACCCACATATGGTCTTGCGTTAGTCTCCTATAAGACAAGTTACAAAAAGAGATGCAAACTATTTGGTATTAAATTATTAATTAAGATGTCTCTTGGGTTTGAGTTCAAGTTGGGGGCAGAGTCAACTAACCAAAAAATAAAATTATTAACTAAAATAAATGGCTGTCCATTTTAGCTTAATATGTGCAGAAAAGGATACAAAACATCCCAAGCTTACACGAAGAACTCCTTCAGCACCCAAACAGTCAGATTTACCAGCACATACCTTCAGTCCTGCACCCACAGTTGAACAACCAACTAGTCCGATGAATAAAGAGACACAGGAGAATAGATTTAAGCTATTCCAACTAAGAAAAAACACTGGCAATGCATCTATATGAAGAACTGTTTACTTTCAAATGAGCACTCTTACTATGCATTTCTGTCAAGGCACCATGGCCATAGTCTCGGGAAGCCCATGCAATCAGATTAGCAAGTAGAAAAATCAAGGCATAAACATATCTGGCCATCCATGGATTGGAGCCATTCCGGAATTGGCCAAACCATGATGGGTCCTTGAGGGTCACATGCCTCTCATTTATACTGCTTGCACCACTCTCCATTTCTTCTTCAGAGCACCACTCTCCTTCATCACATAGAGCATCTATATACCATAAGTATGACTAGGCTCCAATCATCTTTGTACCTGTAATGCATGATAATTCTGTGGTAAGAATTCGAATCAATGAACTATGTCTATCATATTAGCTCTGTTTTTACATTAATCAGAATTCAGAGGTTAAAAATGCTTCAAGATAAGTCTTAGGCTTCAGCCCAACATCTGTGTGGGCTGTAGTTTCTATTTAATAACTTGCTTTGTGCTGGGTTTAAAAACCATATTCACGTCTAGGCTTAGATCTGCATTATTGATTGTGAAAGAGGAAAAGATAGGATCATTTGATGTTTATTGTTATTTATAAAACGAAGAAAGAATTTTTCTTTTTTACAAGGAAAAATGGTCCACAAATTACAAGGCTAATAACTGAAATGAACCGACAAAAGGAAATTTCAGGTGTGAACACACACAATCGTTGCACGTACTAGAACACGGGAAATAAACATGAGCAAGCAAAAACATGGACATTACGTTAACGTTTTTACAAGCAAATCCTGTTGCACCCGAAACGCATCCACCCGCAGCACACCCTGCATTCCTTGACAGAGAAATGCCAGAATTGATTAAATTCTCGTATAAAAAGAAACAAGAACGTCCATTAACCTTTAAAGAGATCATGCACGCACAGACTCAGGCACAAAACAGCCTTGGCATTATGCTACAAAAGTAAACAGCTAATCAAAGTGGCTAGCCTTTAAATAATATAGAAATTCCAAATTTATGCGTGCAATTATATTTACTGAATATTAATTAGAAAATGATGATGCTATTCTTGCTAATAAATATAATACAAACCCCATAAATCAACGCACACCAAATATATAAATATCGTAACAAAATTCATTACATACGCTTTGTTAAAAAAAAAAATCCACATTCAACTTCAATTTATGATAAATTGGGTTCATTATACCGACTTTTCCGAAAATTATATTTTCTGCTTTGGAAAGAAAATTTCTCAAATAATGCTCCCCGGGAGGCGTGCAGGGTGCGTAATGAGCACAGAGGAATCTCTCCTTTGCTTGAAAAGTCTACCGAACCACAGTCCTTTGGACCATTATGACCCCACAAGCTTTAGCAGCTTTGAGACAGAACACCCGGGAGATCAACTCGGTAATTTAACAGATCATTAATGTAAGTTAGTCTGTGTTGTGCTGTAGAGAGCATAGAAAACCGAAGGCTCGAGAGAGAGTAGAGATGCTCAAGCAGAATGATTATACGCTCATAAATGCAATTCTTCTTCTTCTCATCAGTCATGCTTGTAGAACGAGCAGATTCAAACTATAAAAATTATTTAGTAAAAAAACGAAACCGCAAGAAAATAAAGGAAAGCAAAATATGAAATAATCTACATTCCTCGTTGTCTGCTTCATTTTTGTTATAAAAAACAAAAAGCTAAGTAATCTAATTCCAGAAAATTCGCCAAAAGAAGAAAAAATTCCAATGCAGTGCGAAGCTCGGAATGCAGAGCGAAGTCCTTTTAACAGATTCAACATCTCTGTAGGAATCGCTTTTTTTCTATGGTAATTGTAGTCTCAAACGTCGAGAATATTCAAAAACAAGTTCACTCAAATCAGAGCCAGAACTAGTAGCGAAACTGTAATGCAGAATTGAAATGCAAGTGAATGAATGTACCTGCGAGAGAGATCCAAACGAAAAAGTTTTCCTCTCTCTCTCTGTATAAAATGCAAGAGACAGAGAGATCCAATTCGGTCTTCTTCTACTCCTTTTTTTTTTTTCCTTCCAGTTTGTCCGTTCTCTTTTTAACGGGTATTTATACGCGCGATGCGTGTGATGGGGAGGTTGTTGCTTAATTGCTTTAGGAGACTCCCTTCGGCTTTTCCCTTTTTCCCGCCGCTAGCTTTACTCTTTCGGCCGCTGGTTAGATTAGAGGTATATCATAATCTTTACTTATTAAGTACGAAAAATTGTGTGAAAGTAATTAACAGTTTATTATTTGATTAAAAAGACTAATTTATAAAATAAAAAATTGTAATTATATTTTTATTAAAATTTATAATAATTTTATTAGTTAAATTTAAATTATAATAATTCACATATTATATAATATATGCATCTCTTCTATATATCTAATTAAAATTATTAATTTAGTAAAATTCTTAATTTTTAATAACTAATATTTTATAATATTTTATTTTTTAAATTATAATTTATATCATAATAATAAATTTAATAATATCAAATAAAAATGCATTTATTAAATAGCTGTCAAATAATTATATTTAATAAAAAAATATTCATTATAAGTTAAGTTCAATTAAAAAATTAACATATTTAATAAATTAAAAAAATAATTATATTTATACAAATTTTTTAATATAATGAATAAAATTATTCTTTTATCTTATTTTTCTTATTTTAACTATATTTTTTATTTTGAGTATTTACGCACGCCTAACGTTAAAAATCTTGCTACAAATTATCCGGAGTAGAATGATTAAAGAGTAAAAGTCAAGGGGACAGAGACGAGGGGTGATGATGGGAAAACACAAAGTATTAATTAATTGCATAAAAATTATAAAAGTTAATTTTAATATGTTTAAAAATAAAAATAAAAATAAAATAATATATTCTTTGTCTTTCATGTTCCACCACTTTTTGACTAGAATAACACTTTATATCAAATATATATCTGGCTTTTTATATAATTGTTTCGGTTTTACTTGATGCAAAGTTTGGTTTATATAAATGGACAAAATTAACACGGAGTTGTAAATCATCGAGGTAAATGTTGCTTTGGTGCGTGGCATAAGCCAACACAGGCTGATTGATGTTTCGGGGCAAAGGAAGATTTGCCTGCACGTCTAAAACAGTGTTGTTGTTTGGTAGTGCAGTCATCGTTTAGTGTTGTTGTTAGGTAGTGCGGTCATCGTTTTGAAGTCCCCCTTGTGGTTTTTATGCCAACGCTTCGTTTAGTTGCCGTCTACACCACCAATTACATTATCGACAATAACAGAAATTGTTCAAAGTGGCGTGTTTTGTTTGGATTGCAAGCTTAAAAAAGAGGATATGCTTTATTTCAAGACTATGCTTCAGTGGATTAGAAGTTATAATTTTAATTTAAAATTCTTGAAATTTTTTCAAATTGAAATACAATGGAAAACGTATTCGGAGAGGGAGAAAAAAGAGAGAGAGAGAGAGAGAGAGAGAGAGAGAGAGAGAGAGAGAGAGAGAAGGAGAAAAATTGCCCCCAATAAAAAATGATTGTTAATATCCCTAATTTGGTTAAAGATAAGTATAATAATATTTATGGATTAAAAAAAAATTATGAGATTTTACAAGACTTCTTCTTATCCATGTGCGGGAGTTAAAAACGCCTCCATGAGACAAAAGTTGCCTTGGCTTGCTGGCAAAGAATCAATGATTGGTGAACTCAGGCGCAGCGGTGCATTATTTAGCGAAGCCCGGATTACCATAACGAGGCTTTAGGATTGAGGAACAATATTATGATTAATTTACAGGAAGTGAGTGCATGGATCTTCACTGTAGTAATAATTAACAATCATGGCTTTCAAGACCCAATACGACAGTCAAAATGGCCCACACGCACATGTTATGCAAAAGCTCGGTAAAAAAAGAGAGATGAAAAATGCGAAGTGGTTGGCCTCCTCTAGGTAGAATTAAGTTTAATGATAATGGTCGAAGGTAAGTGTAACATCAGGAGTGCATGACCACTCATTAAATTTCACCAATCTCATGAAACAACTAATAGAACTAGCCAAATGCCAAAGCCTAAAAACTCGAAAGGTTTCGAATCATAATATCATGCCGAGTAGTTAATATTTATCAAAGAGAGCTTTCCTATATTCCATTAGGCGCAGGTTCATTTAGAAAGAACAAGAGACAAAAATTCAGAAGGAATCAGTGTACTCCAATCGGTTCCATCCAACCGTCTTTTATTTATTTATTATTATTAACAAATACATTAAACTGTTCATAAATCTCACGATCATTTTCAATATTAAAATTTAAAATTTTAAAAGTAAAATAAAATTTTTTATTTATTGAGATGCATATGCAAGAGACCGTCTAAACCATTTTCTGATGCATAAGAACGACAACAAAAGCTACCAGATCTAACATCGCTTTCGATGCACGCGCACGCAAGCACGTGCTTCCGATTATAAGACACCTAATGGCCCAACTCCCAGGACATCTCCGATCGAGTTTTCGGCTGAAGTATGATTTTGCTCCCTCAACGTCAATCAAGGAACCTCAAAATCCCTTCAAATTTAACCCGATCGCACTTTAATTATCGCCCGTTTTGAGCCATAATAATGCATTATGATTAACGTTTCCACACGCATAACTTGAATGCTTGTGAAGAGAAAGGGTTCTAAATCAAGTATGGAGAAGGTCGGATTAGATTCAAGTTGAATTGTATCAAATTTCGAGTAACTTCAATTTTATGTTCATCAAATCTTAAATGTATTAAATTTCTGTATGTTTCAGTTAACTTTTTATTTCAATATAAATTGGATTAATGTAAGTTCAAGATAAATTAAGTCGAGTGAAACCCAGTCAACTTTTCCTCAACGCCAGGGACGCACTTATGTTGGAAGGGGTAAAACCGTAAAAGAACAGTAAGGAACGCGAATAAAGGTGTGCGTGAAGTTCGACTAAAAAGGTTTTTTTTTTTTTTTTGTGGGGTCTATCGAAAAAAGGTAATGTTCCCTGTCAAAGTTTGTAATTTCTTTTCTTTTCCACGGACTCTTTAATATTTTTCTAAGTCCACAAAGCTTCATCGATGGGCCAGTTTACAGTGGGTTCAGAATAGTTCTTGAAAATTGGGCTTACAGCCGGGTCGAGAAAATATCGAGAATTCCAAAGAATGATCCGCTGGCTAGTTTACAGTGGCTCCGGGATTGACAAGGATATTGGTAACCGGCTCGAAGAAAAATACCAAGAACTCAAGAAGAACGATCGGAACTCAGAGTGGCACGGGCAGCTGCTAAGGCCAAAATTTTCAGCTTTCCTCCTTTTGCAACAGTGCCCTTGAACATTGAGCGTTTGTTGCTGTAATTTCGATATATGAATTTGTTGGTTGCAATTGCCATAAATAGTTGGGGAATGAAGTTTCTGGATTGGTACATGAAGATAGCAGTTGGCTCTGATTTGATCGGAGCTTCCATGGAGTTGTTCATGATCAAGACGGGCTTCCGTGTGAGAGCCATCCTTGTTTTACCCCTTCGATTTCTTTTCTTTTCTTTTTTTTTGGATCTGATTTTTCTTCTTTATATGCTTTCTTCTGTATTTTTTTTAATATAATTTTGCTGTTAATTTGAACTTATATTTTCCTTTTCCCTGTTTGAAAATGTTTCTTTCTGTTATCTCTCACGGGTTGATTTTGGAGGGTATTTATGGTATTGACGAGTGCTGTGTTTTGCTGCGGCGCTTGAGTAAGACGTGTGCGTATTTGTTTTGATCACGTGGGTTCTAAGAAATGAACTCTATTTGCTCAATTTTCCTTACCAAGCAAGAACAAGGTTTCATTGGTTAATACTTGGTCTTGTACAAGAGCTGTGTCATTTCACAACAGCAGTAATCGTTATAGCCCATTGTCATATTTTGGCAATTTAGCAATTCGCACGTAAGATGCATCACAACGACAACAAACCATTTAGTCAAGTAGAGACAAAAGCATTGCCTTGAGCTTACTCTATCCTTTCTTGTTTACTTCCGTGATGCTTTGCACTAACTTGCACAACGTGCATCTATAAGATTGAAGGCCAGTGCTTTTATGACAATTTTGCCGGTTTGACTTACTTTTTGGCCATTATTGGGTGGTTGAGTCGTTAATGTCAGTTACTGTTCAGCAAAAAGATACCATGTTACAATGTGCCAGTTTCCTCTGCAACTATGTGTGCAAGAATTCACTTGTTCACGCGAAGGCGTATTGCGTGAAGGCTCTGAAGTCAGTTAAAATTAGTTCCGTAACTCAGTTGCTTTATGCTTGCTAAGACTGCATACGCTAGATCATCCTGCTTTGATGATTATAGAATCAAGCCTGGTGAGTATCTTCTACCCTATATGAAGCCTGCATAACAAGGATGCTCTGGGCTGGCACAATTGCTGACATTGTCAAATCTGCAATTTTGGATATGTGAACAGTTGTGTATAAGATGGTGAATAGCTTCTTTATATTCCAGTATGTTACGTATCTTGAAAGGATTGGCACTTTTCTGCGGACATAAACATAAACATAAACGCTTTGATTGGCTTGGTTGTTGACTAAAATCATTGATTTGAAATTAGGATTTATCTTGTTTCCTTGAATTCTCATTTTAGAGGTCTATTGTACTGGGAAGATCGTTAATTGGGCTTAACTTAACGGTCAACCCACAGCCGAAATGTATGAAGGACTCGGCTTTGAATTTGGGCCAAACTTATCCATCCACCCATGGCTGAAAAAGGATTGAGGACTCGGCCTTCGATCTTCTCTGCTTATGTGCATTACGTGTGCCAGTTTCTTCCTTCAAAAAGACTCGAATACTCAACACTATTATTCCATCTCTTCAGGGACCCATTTTTGCAACCACTTTAGAAATATTGTCAGACTGGTATTTCTTTTTCGTATTTCAAATACTTCTTACAGTACCCAATAAATTAGGTGTTCTTTTAATGGTTTAAGTGCCTGCAGCATTATTCACAATACCCTAAGCAGCATTGCAATTTCCTGCTTTTTGCAACTAATTATAAGACCTGTGACTTGTGCTTTACACCCAAAATGCAGGTTTGCCACGCAAAGGGTACCTGGGATTTTACAATGATTAGTTCATTTGGCAAGTGAATGGAAATAGAGGATGACGTTAGCTTAGCCATTTAATGGCTCAAGAACAAATCCAACCGGTAAGAGGGGAAATTAAAAGGCTATTGCAATCTTTATGCCTACGATCAAGTGAAGGCACATGAATTGGTTAGGCTCGACCTTCCTGCTGCTACCCACGTTCTTCTTTTAGTTATTTATTTATTTTTTAGTGTTAAGAATCAACCAATTCCTATATTATACTTTAAACCCATTGAATTCCCACATGGCAGCCTGTAGATTCCTTCGTACTCATTTATGCATTAATTTCCCATTCTGGATGCTAATAATACAGCAGATCCTTAATTAAGGTGAATTTGTTGGAGAAATCTTCCGTTAGTTTAAGGTTTACCACTTTTGCCATCCTTTTTTGCTTTTATTTCTTATTTTTTTATTTTCTGATGGGTCAATGTCATGACCATCACTTGAAGATAATCATTAATATGGTCGACCTAATAACAGCCTGTCTCTAGAGCTCCTAATTGAATGATAGTTATGTCCCCATTGAGGTAGTGAAGCCAGTCAACCAACTTATGTGCTTTTAAACAAAATGTGCGTTGCACATTCGGAGGAAGAAGCCCTCACAGCCCATGTGAGCACCATCTAGGTAGGCCCTTTTCATTGATATCACAATCCTGCTGCAGGACCCATTTTACTTTTTATCTCATATGATAGGAGAAAAGGACGAGTGTAAGTTAATTGGGTTGTTTTCTCTTTAATGTTTTGAAAAGATGGTGGCCAAAAGTAAATTAGTAACCCTAATAGGAGGTGTAAACTCAGCCATGTTACAAAGTCTTCTACCAGTGGTCACCTGCCCAACCTATTCATGCCATGTCACTCCCTTTGATTATACGGCATCCTTTATCATTTTCTTTTGGTTTCCCCGTGGGAAAAAGTAGAGACATGCATTTATGGCATTCCTTTAACCGCTGTAGCGAAGTCGCTGGATACATTATATTGAACATTATACACGGAAAATTATTGTCTTATTGCCACTTCCCCGTTCCAAATGGCAATGAACCAATATGGTCCCAGAGAAACCGGAGAATTAATTCGTATATTTTATTAAAATGCACTTTTCTATCTTTTATTCTTATACTTTGCTAACACCCAGATGAAAAATTTTGCTAGAAACGAGACTGTTGTTAAGCAGCGTGGGACCCACCAGTAACCGCTAAGATGCCCAATTGCACATTGACAGCATAAGTAGGGGGGGTGTCATGGGCTTTCACTCAACTCTACTGGGGTTGAGTTGGGTTGCACAAGATAGGGAGTGGGGACTCTGTAGAGGTGCTGGTTGAGGGTTGGCTGTTGAACACTTGTGCTGCAGTGGCAGGCATGAACATGACTCTGATTTCTGCTAAATCCTTGTGGGTTTTGTACTTTTATTACAAATGGCAGTTTTATGATCAAATAATCGTCCTGCCATCCGACGATCGAATGGTGTTTTATCCAGTACCTTTAAGAAATTGTTACCATCTAAAAAGTTTCCAGATCCTGTGAATGACGCTGTGAAGCAGTGAAAGAAGTAAATGGTATTATTAAGGTTGAGGAAAAACTTAATTTTGCAGCTCTTTGCAAGAAACGCGCCAAGAGAATGTATAAACGACCAATAACAGATCACCACCACCCATGATGGTATTTGAAGCATGCAGAAGAGAGTTCTCAAAAAAGTTCCACTGAGAGCAACGATCTGAAGGAGATTCGCAGTTTGACCTTTTTAATGCTTTTCACGAGCAAAGTAAAAAGATTGAACAAGTTGAATTCAAATTTTCGAACTCTAACAGACGAGGGGATCCAAATGGCGCACTAGTCCAAGACAATGAGGAGAATTTGACCTTAAACGTCAATCAAGGGAGATTGGGAGCTAGGAATGGCCATATGGGTCCCACCAACTTCTCAATTAGACCATGCAGGCCTCCGTCGCATAATCATGTCTAATGAAAATATTGTTGGATGTGGATGAGGAAAACTGGAAATGGAGAGAGAAAGCAAACAATAGTATCAAGATTCGAAAGGGTTGATTTATTTTCCTCCTTGCCTGATTCATCCTAGTTCCAATCAGGAGGGGTTATAAGTCAATTACCAAACCGGTCCTCGGAACACAGATTCCCAAGTCACGAGAACAAGTCAACAAGCCCAATACACAAGGATCAGTTGAAAGATGAAAACACAATACACAAAGGTGAAGTGTTCGTGCACATGCTATAATTTAAAAAAGAAATAAATGGTATGATATAAAAAGAAAGAAGAGGTAAAACAGCGCAATAACGGTAAGGCAAAATGCGAGAAACAAGCAGCCCTGATTTATGGTCTCCATTCTATACTTACAAACTTCCCTCTGCAGCTTACAATTTTTTGTTTCGACTCTTGCCAATTTTTTTTATTTTATTTTTCACAACTCAAATATTCCATAACAATGCAAATAAAATATGGAGAGACTTTCTCCTCTTACCTCTCTTCAATGTCTTCACTTCCGAATAATGCAACTCATAATTGAACAATGAGAAACTGTGTTAACAGCATGAAGAAGAATCTGAACTCCTTTCCAATCTCTTTTCTCACATTTAGTTTCTCTCATGAGCAATCAGGATTGCCCAATGAGAAAAAAAATGCACTAACGATAATTGCGAAATGAATTTTGGTTTTGTGCAATTTTAATGGGAGGTTAGAGAACAGTTCTCAAAGAATCAATAATAGGGTGGTGGCGGAGGCGAGACGTATGTAACCCCTACGATGGGCGGCAATGGCCCCTCGTAGACTGGAGCTGGAGGAGGCGGACCTCCATAAAATACAGGTGCGGGTGGAGATGGAGATGGTGGCGGAGGAGAGTGACCGTGGACCGGTGGTGGTGGACGTGATTCGTAAACAGGGGACGGTGGTGGTGATGGTGATATTGGCGGCGGGGAGTAATAGTGGACCGGCGGTGGTGGAGGTGATTCGTAAACTGGAGACGGTGGTGGTGATGGTGATGGTGGAGGCTTATAAGGCGTAGGCGGTAGAGGTGGTGATGACGATGGTGGAGGAGGTTCTACACAAAGTGGTGGCGGCGGAGAATGAATGGGAGGTGGAGGCGGTGGAAATAAATAAGGATAAACAGGTGGTGGTGGCGGTGAATGTGAAGGTGGGGGCGGTGAGTTTTGTGGCGGTGGGGAGCTATGGTAATAAGGTGTTGGTGGGGGAGGAGAGAATAATTGGGGTGGCGGTGGCGAACTTGGTGGTGGCGGCGGTGGGGAACGTACACATGGAGGTAAGTTTGGAGGTAATGCCTGGGGAGGTGACGGTGATGGTGGTGGCAGGTGGCCAAAATGTGGAGGGGCTGGAGGAGAGGGTGTAGGCGGGGAAGGAGGTGGAGGAGAGGGTGTAGGCGGGGAAGGAGGTGGTGGAGAGGTAGGTGGTGGTGGCGGAGAGTAAACTGGAGGAGGAGGTGAAATGACCAGTGGAGGTGACGGCATTGGAACAGAAACAGATGGAGGAGGCGGTGATCCAGAAACTGGAGGCACCGGGACTGGCTGAGGTGGAGAAGGCGGCTGAGGAGAGGGCGAGGTACGAGTGAAAGGTTTACATCCAAAGGAATTGCAATCCACAGGAGGACGAGACAAGAATGCTTTACACTGTTGAGCAGATCTCTGCAGAGGCCTGGCCGGCAAACAATTCCTCCGGTCATCAAACGCCGGGAGGCCTAAGCACACCGGCGGCTCTCCTGTGAAGAAATTATAAGAATACGTGAAGTTCTCCAAATTAGGCAACTTACAAATGCTGGCCGGAATACTCCCAGTAAGCAAGTTATGAGCCACATCCAGCTGCTCCAGACTAACCATCCCTCCAATTGTCCCCGGCAATGGTCCCATCAACTGATTAAAGCTGACATCGAACACTGTCAGGTTCTTGAGCATACCAATCTCCTGCGGCAAGCAAGATCTAAGCCCATTGTTCATGAGTATGATTTCATTGAGATTTGACATGTTCCCCAAACTGGACGGCACGCATCCTTTGAAGTTGTTGTTGGCCAACACTATGACTGACACTGGAGAGTTACCAAAATTGTCCGGCAGATTGAACCTGAACCTATTGTGGTTGATAAAGATTGCGTCCAGAGATTTATCAAATAACTCTTTTGGTACAGGACCTTCAAATTCGTTGAACCTTAGATCCAAATACTTGAGCTTTGGCAGGCCCAGCACCACTGCTGGGAACTTCCCAGCAAACCGGTTGTTGCTAAGATCCAGTTCATACAGTATCTTCAAGTTCCTGAACTTCTGAGGTACGGTCCCACAAAACCTGTTGGAATTGATATGAAACAACGCGAGATCCGTGAGAAGACCAAGTTCCTCCGGCAAGTAGGAGGCGATGTCGCCGTGGTTGAGGTCAATTCCGGCAACGGTTCGGATGCTGCTGTTATCAGGAGCCGGAGCACAGAAAACCCCAGTGTAGTTGCATACATCAGATCCCACCCAATTTCCAGTAAGACTGAAAGGATCAGAGAGAATGGCTTGTTTCAAAGCTTGCAATGCTATGTAGGCGTTTCTAAGCCTCAAATTTTCAAACCGTAGAGATGGGTCTACTGTCACATTCTCTCCTCTGTCGCCGAACTCGTCTTTGAAGTAGAGAAGCTGACGCCTCTTGATATACTGAACTTCAGCATGAGTGAGGTGTCCGCGGGTCGAGAAAGCTGGGATCGTTTCATCCGTAGCGGCACAAATGCACACAACTGCGGCGAGTAAGAAGGCAATGAGGAGTGAGAGACTGGGAAATAAGTGGGTTTTCCTCCTCATCTCACCCGAGACATCTGACTTGCCAATTCCCACTTCTCTGTTTCTTTGTTCTTCTGTTAATTTCTATCTCTCTCTGTCTCTCTCTATTAGCTTTAAGATCTGCAAGAAAATGAGTGTACTAAAGAAATGTTGCCCTTGAACGTGAGATCTGAGGCAAAAAATGCAGAGGAGAAGAAAGATGGGCAGGTGGGATATTGTGTGTATGAGTACACAGAAAGTGGGGTTTGGTTTGGCCTTTGAGGGGAGACAAACCGGTGTGGGAGGGGGAGGAGGTTTCGGCACTGTGGGGATGTGCGTGAGCCGAAGAAATAATACCTCAATGGACAGCTCAATCACAGCTCAAAGCCCACCAGAGTCTATCTCTTCCTGCTTTTTTTTTTTATATATAAATTAATATTCTACCCTCTTTATCATCATCATCTGCCACAGTATATAATATGCCGAAAGCTCCTCCCTCTCGCTCTCTCCAACGCATGGGAATTGAGGGTTTTTACTTTATTCTTTATTTTGGAAGTTGATTAACCTTATAATTACTGTGAATTGACTATTTTTTTTTCTTTTATGTAATTTTTTTATTAATTTTACATTCTTACCAATACTCCATTTTAGGATCTGATTGCCATACAGCTCTTGAGGCCCCCTCATGACTGAAACATGCGCATAGTCCACATGAAGAATAAACTATTTTAATTATCTAAAGTTTTGGAATTGTTAGAAGTCCAAAAGCCAAAGATTTGTCAATAAGACGGTCGCTGGTGCCGAATTCAGGCCAAGCGAGTTGACCAAGAGGAGAAAAGATGCAAAAAAAAAAAATTGAAAAGGCAGGCACTGGTTTGACCGGTTTCCGGTGACGTGGCAGGTGATGTCGCGAGATGGTTGTGAAAATTTGCACGGGACTTTCGTAAAAACTGTTCGTTGGGGTGAGGGACACGACGGAGGCTCTGATCCACCACCGTTGTCGCTGTTGAACTGGTGCCGGTGTTGCTGGTAATGTTGGTAGTGAAGGAGCTGTTTGTACTTTTAGGTGTCCCATTTGTCGGAACAGATTACTTTCGACATTAATGAACGGGATAAACTTTGAAAAAATATGAAAATTTTGAAATTTTTTATAATTAACTTTTTTAAAAAAAAATTCAGTATTTAAATTTTAAAATTTATATTTTGTTTCAGTCACTTTCTTGAAATTTTTTTTTTTCAAATCATTAGATTTATAATTTAATTTAATGACTATTCTTTCATGAAACTTTTAAAATTACAAAATTAAATTCACATGTATATTTTCATAAATATAATTGTTAAAATTATAAAAAATAGAATTTAGTAGAGACTTAACCCTAGAAATGAAATGCCAGTGACGTTCTGTTCAATGACGTAAATGTCCTTATGGTTGGCGTTTTCTTTCCCGAGCTCCAGTTGTAGCCGGGCCCACTCGTCCTGTTTCTTTTTCTCCGAAAATTACCAGTTTTTATTACAGACACTCGGAACTTATCTTCCACAAGAAAAGGAAAAATTTTTAACCACCTAAATGATTAATGTTACGAGGTAAGTAAGATTTTTACTGTACTTGTTAGACATGTTTAAATTTATCTGTTTTGTTTATGCGTGGTGCAATTGACAACCATGCATTCATTGTAAAAAGAGGTTATCAAATACAAGGGCCCATGGTTCCCTAATTTGGTCTTAGTATCTAATCTATGCACTTAGCCAATGGTTCCCTAAATAATTTTTCAGTGTCGGGAAAAAAAATAATCTTAAAGTAGTTAACCGAAGAGTTTGCTTTAACTGCCTGTTAACGAACGACCAGACGTTTGGCAATCGGTAGTCTAAGTACTGTGCTAAATTCTGATTTTGATCACTTAGTGAAATTTGAATATAATTTAACAAGGCGAAATTTAAATTTAGTTATTGTTATGTTTCTAATGGTTACTGAAGTTTCTTTAAGGAAAATGTCAGTTAAATTAAAAACAAATATGCACATGAGTTTTTTATTTAATTTTTTTTTTAAAAAAAAAAGAACCACAGGTCAGTTCTTTAATCAAATTATTGTCCTTTTTAACTCCGTCTAGAGTTAGTAGGGAAATTACCTTATACTTAATGTTCCCGAGTGCTGTCGTTAATAGGACTTGTTCACTAGTCCGCAGTCACCTATTCAACTTAAAGGCCAATCCGTTTTGGAGTAATATAAATGCTTCAGATTTTAAAAAATGTAGCTTAAATAAAAAATAAATATAAATTTACATCAATTAATTATTAATTATTATTAATATATTATATATTTTTTGAATTTTTTTAACTAAGTGTAATCAATAATTAACATTAGGCGACACAAACATACATTTTATCTCTATTTTAATTCTTACATCTATACAATGAAAGTCTAAGATTTCAACACACTCTAAATTTAATAACTCAACTAAATTGAGTTGAACTTAAAAATAAATTTTATCTCACAAAGAATTAAAAATAAAAATTTAAAAGAGATTTAATTAAGCTAAAATTAGAGTTGAAATTCACTGTTCTCATTAAATCTGCATAATTCACCTAGAAAGTATTGTATTTTGGCTTTAATTTATTTTGAAAGGACTAGACTTAAGTTTGAAATAAACATGAATCATAAAGTGAAAATAAGTTTAGATTCTTGTTTATATATTAACGAGCGAGTGATATATTAAACAGTGAGTAATATAATAATAAGATTATTTTATCATAATTTAAAAATAAAAAATTTGAATTATACAAATAATTTTTTAAAATAAAAATAAAATTACATACTTGACCTCTTCTAAACTCATATTGTACGATCCTCGGATGCCGAGAAAAGAAAAACCCGAACTACATTATGAAAATTGATGTCAACCGAAATTTCCTTGTCACAACAGGTGTCGAGACTGTACCTTATCAAAAAAACAAAAAAAAAAAAAGGGAAAAGATGTTGATACTGATTTCAGTTTCATAATGGTATGATGGTAATTTAAGCAATTATTGGATCAACAGATGAGACAGTTTAACATAATGAACCAATTAAGAAGCGTTACTGTCACAGCGACACATTCCGGAGGAAAGGAAAAAACAGAGTCCTTCCTCGGTTATATACGTGGCATGTCCGTACATATTTTTGGAGTCCACATCAATGGATGTCTTTTAACGATGAAGAAGAAGATTTACGTGTGATATAAATTTGGCAGTGCCCTTTTAGTACACGGTAGTAGGGTCGATCATCGAGAGCGTCCGATCTACGAAAGAGACATCTCGCAATCAAGCTTTTTGAGTTTTGGGTCCCACGCGTCATGTCTGTGCATGGCTGGATCGTGGGCTGCATAAGGGGTCCCACTATCGTGTCGGTTACCGCGTCCACCTATTTCCTTCGACCACCTCCTCACGCGAGTGTTGAATTTGAAGATCAAATAATTACTCAAATCTCAAATATTCATTCATTTGTATACAATACAAAAACTAATTAATATTACAAAAATTTTATTAATTATTTTTATAATATTAATCATATTATAACAATACATAAGAGCCAATATAATAGAAATATTAATATTTTTATAATTCTAATAATTTATTTATACCAATCATATTGAAGTAATATAATAAATATTAAGAACTATGTTAAAATTACATTTTTAGACAATATTTTTACATTTTATAACAAGTAAAAATAACTTATATTATCATGACATTAAATATTTATATCTCTAATAATTTTTTTAAAGTTTTTAATGCTGCCCATCGTCAGCATAACACATGTTTCTGCTTTGTTCCGTTTGAGATAACCTTAACAGCTGTTTTCGTATTTTTAGCAATCAAAGCCTCTAAGGTACATTGGACAAGAGATTTAAATAGTTTTTTTTTAAGCGATAACAAATTCAATTATTGTTGATGTACAATTTACTATTGTGAGCCCTTGCAATTCACTTTAAGAGATGAAGTCAAATTGTTTTCCACCATTGTTGTACCACCTTCACTAAAATTAAAACATATGCAGCGGAATTTTTTTTTTTTTTGGTGCGATGGAGAAAATATTTAGCATGAGTTAATGGAAATGGGAAAAATTATAAAACAGAGACTGGCCAAATAAAAGGGGGTCGCGTGGAACATCTAAAGCCACGTAAGACAATGGTTGCAAAAATTGCCAGCAGGCATTGCCAGCCGTTTCCCTCATCTTACCACGTGTCACAATTTTAGAGGATTTTTATAATGTTTTATTGAAATTTGAATTCAAAATTTTCATTTTTAAGGATAATTTTGATATTATTGCACTAAAATTCACTCCGACAGTGTTATTTTGATAGATACTGGTGAAAATAAAAATAAATAAATACTGATAATTTAGAGAACAAAGTTATTTCACCTCATTTTCATATGTAGACTGACGGGCCCCCGAGTCAACCCAACATTTAAACGTAAACATTGCAGATTTATACAGTGCACTTGAGCACACAGAACATGTACCCTACAAACTAGAAAGGGAGAGGAACAAGGCATAACCACCAAATCAATGGTGGAAATAATAAAAGGCAAACGATACTTGTATCGGGCAAAGGCATTGATGGAAAGGCAAAAACATTGGTAGTAAATGCAAGTGCCAAGCTATTGAATACAAACCCAAGGCACGTAACAGAGAGAACATAAAAGAACAGTAAAAGAGCTATAAAGCCGCTGGAAGTGGACGTAAACGTGAACATAAATTTATTATAATTATTAATTATAATTGATTATTACACACTTAATTCTGATGAACAATTATTGTGAATCTGTATTAAAAAAATAGTGCTCATTTTTTGGCATTTATGCAATAGAAGTCTAAGGGAAAAGAAAAAAATCGACGCCAATTACGGACTCCAATGACCAGTGAATTTAGGCCGCACTCCTTTTCACGCGAATTCGCTCTGGCCAAAGTTCCCGTTGTAGCACATTTCGTCGGTAAGATTTTCCTGTCTTCTGTTCAGAAGTCATATTGGTGGGTGGGTCCCTTCAGCTCGACTATCAAGAAGGAAGGCCTGCACGAGAAAACCGTATGACCTGAACCGGTGGACCCCAAATTCTCACCAATCGGCACTGGCAGGTCCACCCATTACCCATCCACGTCATCGCGCCTTCACGGGACTCGACTGTGGGGTGGGTTTTTTTGATATTAGTGCTAATGGCTGGCAAATTGGCAATGTTAAGGATATTAACATTATTTTACCAACTGTGATTATTAACTGTTTGTGATGTGTAAAATGTAAGTAATTTAAACAATTGGTGAAAACATCAATAAATTTCAGTTGCTCTAATTAATAATGATATCAAAACCCATATGCTTAACACCAGATTGGTGGGCCAAATGATACTAGAGGGCCTTCGTCGCCAGTCGCCACCAAATGTATCCAGGTCTCGTCATTTTTTGTAACCGAAGGTCTTCCACATACTCCAGGTCTTGTTAAATATGGGCCAAATGATTCCAGAGGACCTACATCGCCGCCAAATTACTGGGGTTATATTTTTTTTCATCAGAGAGCAGAAGATTTTGTTATGTGTGCCTCTTCTTTTTACGGTGTAGTGAAAGGCCCATTAAGCTTAAATTACACATAACAGGCAACGTTTTCCTGTTGCATATTTTTGTCTTAACTTCCAGTTTGCGATTCCAACTTAAGGTATTGAAGTTAAGTGGATGTCAAGAGAATGTGGTGCGGCCACAAGGCTAAAAATGAAAACATTGGAGCACCTAATGACGGGGATCAGGGAAGGGGGCATCCAAGGTCCCCGAATACAACTGGGCTGGCCTGACGGAATTACAATGCCGTGTGGGGTTTTATAATCCCATCCAGAGCTTGCTGCCTATAAAGATAAGATGCCTTCCCTTTATGCAGGGACCGTCGCTAAGGATATCTGTCATTGCAAAACTCTGCAATATTCACACGTACCACGTCTACTCGACAATGTCTAAAGCCATATGGGGATATTGACATTTCAAACTGCTGCATTCCATACACATTATACACAAACACCATTAGACCAAAAACTTAAAAAGAAAAAGTGTTAAATTGACCATGAAAAATATTCGTTTTAAACGCTTATTTAGCAAACCTCGTGGCCAAATCCAACCATGGCACTTTCCGACTTCCATAGCTCTTCCTTCCTCAGCTAAACAACCCATTCAAAAAAAAAAAAAAAAACCATCAAGAATAATTGTAAGCACATTTCACATTTCTTATCTGTTTGTGAAAGTTCTATTGATCATTCTGATCCGCTCACCCTTGTTCTCCCTGTTATAATGCCTCGCTGAGGAATCTTAAATGATTGGGGCATCATTTCTTAATGATGATTAATAGACTGAACCAATTATCAGCATAAAAAATAAAATCACGCTCAAATGGGTCGCACACTTAACAAAAAAATTTTCCAAAGCTGGACTAAGCACATGATTGTACGTGTTGATGCAGATTTCTGAAGGTTTTCTGAGCGTGTATCCGAACAATTCTCTCAACTTCAAAATCATTGGCAACAGGAAACAACAGGATTCCTTGGCTCGCCTCTTTGTGGCTTATCATGACAACCCGGTGTTCAATATCTTTAGAATAAATCCATAGGATACTTGATTCTTCTCTTCTTTTAGTTTTGTTTGGACGTCCTTCTGCATCTGTAAAAAGCGTAAAGGTTCACGAGAATAAGCAGGGCATTTGCAACTGGCAGAGGAAAACAAGAAGTGACACTTTTTTTTTTTTTTGGGTCCTGATGAAGTGACACTTTCTTTAGGTGGACGTACACTAAAGGGTGAGTGAGGTCGGTCACTGGACCAAAGTCGGTCGGAAAACAATGTTCTGACTTAATGGGGACAAATCGAAACCCGAAAATGGGGACATAAGATTGACGGGTAACGTGATCATAATTGGTGCCACTCAGACCACAGGGGCAATTGCTATTGCAGAGAGTGGGCGGCTTTTCAGTCAGACATGGTTCACCAGCAAAACTTATGGGCCCACAGCAAACATCATCTGCCACAATTTACCTATATTTGTCTTTCGGCATGTCCAAAATCGCTGTACCAATGACAGATGCCATTTAGGGTTTTAACGACTCAAAAGAGGGGCCGGTAGTGTCAAAATTTGAAAATATTACGGTTATGATCAAAGCCTATTTCTTTTTCGTCTTATATATATAAGAAATAATTGGCATTTCGGCCATTTAAGTGGGTATGGCGGCCGCAAGGCACAGGATGGCGTTATTTCTAGGCTTGCTTTTTTGTTTGTACTACTTTGCCCTCCGTTCTTTTACGGCTCACGACTTGCAAATCTCAAATTAGTGCTTTGCCACTATTTTTATGCCTTTTACAAGTTGTGTATTGCTAAAATAATTTGGTTGTCTATTTAGTTAATTCAACTTGAAAAGATATTTTAAACCCATCATATTGATCTATAGAGAAGCAGAGCGAGCTCCAAATCAATATAATAAGTGCCATTTTTTTTCAACAAAAAAAAAAAAAAAAAAACTCATGCCTATTTTGAATTGTGCCTTTTTCTCAAACTCTACGGTATATTTACCCCAAAATCAAGGTCAGTTGGGTAACAAATTTAAACAATATTGCCTCATACTGAATTGAAGAATGAATTTGCGGAATATAGTTCTAGGGTTCCAGCCTTCATGGTCCGCTGTGGTGGAATCAGATTGCCTCATTATCATACTACCATTGCAGTCTTCGGGCTCTGTCATCCTTCTATTGTCTCAAAAAGCCCACGGACAAATGAAGAGGAAGACATGAGACTAAACTGCTTTCTTGGGAATGCGAATGGATATGACTTTGGTGAGTACTAGTTGGAGCGGCCCAAGATCTCCTAACTTATTAATATGGGCTATTTGAAATTGGCTATTTATCAATTTACTATTACTATTACTGTCTGTTTGGTTTTGCTTTGAACCATTGTTTCAACATTTGGAGTCAGGAATCGGCTATCGATCATTTTTCCATTAATCATGTCAAATTAACTCAGAATTATATATAATGTTTACTCAATTTTATTTAATTTTATAAATTTTAATTGTGTCTCATTTATTTATTCTTTCTTTCATATAATATTAAATCAAATTGACTTTCTTAAAAAGGTGGTCGATTTAGAAAATTATAGTTGCTTAGTGAATTTCACACATTTGTCAATTAATATTTTTTAATTAAAAAAATGAAACCCATGCATTGAGCGAGCATTTAGCTAATATGTGCATTATACAAGACGTGCATAAATAGAAAAACTATATCTTCATCTATTACAGTCAAAATTACACGTAGTGAAATTGGAAATTCGCTTTCTGACCTCTCTTTGCGACCAGGGGACTGTCACCGCAATCATTATCAAGAAAGTCTTTTTTCTTCTTTTTTTTTCTTTCATTTTTGTGTGCGCCGAGTCTACATGGACTTTGCCTCCCAAGAAGTGCGTTAACACACCAAGAGACTACAGCCAGAGCTATACATTAGCAGTAAATGGATAACTTTTAGAACTTAAAGCGCAGATCAATCATTCATCAACACAGACGCAACTGTTGACCTAGTTGCGCTCCCTAAAGCTACATGGCCTGTAGCTTTTCTGTTGTCGGGGACAACATACTTGCTTCAACTGCATCTTCAACACACAAGAATATTGATTCCTTCCCAAGCTTGTCTACAAAGCTTGATCTTATCATTTTCTCCATGACCTCCAGCCTGGGATTTATAATTGCCATCTGCAGGGTAATTATGAAAATAAATTGGTTTAACTAGGCCCTTTATGATCCAAATATATATATATATAGAAAAATAGGAGACTTAAAGAAGAATGTAATGGTGAGGAAGAAAGGTTGTTCACCCTAATGCGTTTTGAGTCCAACATCCGACGTACTTCAATCAGTGTTTCGATGCCCGTGCTATCAACGGATGTGACCCCTATATAGGACTCATAGATGAATTAAGTAATTGGCCCCCCTTGACTTGTATTAATCAGAGGAGGAACTCTAATAAGCAAATTAAATTGTTCGTACCTCCCAAATCTAGCAAAAGGTGCTCAACCTTGGAATCTGATATGCCTTCTTCCTCTCGAATCCAGCGGATGATCCTTGTCGAAATCGAGGTAATTACAATTTAGACTATAATGAACCTCTTTTTAAAACCCATTTGAATTTGTAAAGCTAATTAATCAGATGAGTTTACATGGGATGCATCGCTACCTTTCTCGTATATAGTTGGCATTTGCAAAGTAAATTGGGGAACCAAGTTTTAAGGCGACGATTCCTGGAACTCTTGTGGAGTCAGGATACTGCTCAACGTCACGGTATAGAATGGAGTCCGGCACTCTTCCAAGCTTACAAGTAGCAGGCCTAGCCACATATAGAAGTGCTCTCAACAATGAAATCCCAACCTGCAATTGAATTGCTCAATAGATTTAGTGAAAAATTCATTCATAGACATGCAAGATAGTGCCTGGAGGGTTATAGTGATAACTGATGAGAGGTGTAAGAAAATTCTTAATTACCGACATCATGAGGCCGTAATCCATGCTTATGAAAGCAACACCAAAGAAGGCAGTCATGCAAATGACGAAGTCAAACTTGTCAACCTTGAACAGGTGATAAGCCTCTTCGTATTTGACGAGCCCAAACATCGCAGACATGATAATTGCAGATAAGGCGACAAGAGGGGTGTAGCTGAAGAGAGGGGCCAAGACCAGAAGTGTGAGCATCATGCCAATTGCCATCACTATGTTGGACATCGCCGTTCTACATCCGGCATTGAAATTCACAGCAGTTTTCGAGAACGGCCCTGCAAATTAATGCACAGAACGAAACGATTATATGCTTATAGTTGAATAGAAACAAGATATAGAGCTACGTACTCAAGGTACAATTGTACCGGTGGTCAAGTAGCAGGAAGTGAAGGATCCAACGATGTTCATAAAACCAAAGGCAATCATTTCCTTGTTCCCATCAATTTGTTCATTTTTCATTATAGCAAAGCTTCTTCCTATTGCTATGCCTTCCTGCAATGATTATCCAAAATGTTCTTAATCCACTTAATTGAGACACAGATTCATTAATGATGAATTAAGGACGAAGAGAATAGCTAACTTAATTTCTTACGGCCATAGCAACAAGGGCTGTTATAAGTCCAGCTTTCAAAGTTGTCGGGAGATACTGAGAATGAAAGTTCAACTTTTCTATGGACAGAGGATTTAGTCCTTTGTGCAGGTGACCCACCTGATGGAAAAAGGAAATGCACCGGCACAAAAAAAAAAAAAAAGATTTAAACTTGTTGCAAAAAGAGATTAACTTTAATTGTATAATTAAAGCATTTTTCTCTTACAATTTGGATCCCAATTTTCTCAGCATGAGCAAAGTAAGCAAAAAGACAACCGACTACCACAACAACCATCGGAGCCACTGCTGACACCCAAAATAGCTTTGGTTTTCTTTTCGTCTGAAATTAAAAAAAAAAAAAATCCAATTTTAGTCAAAGTGGTATCTTCAGTAAATAACGATGCAAACATTCTCTGACAAGAGCATAGTAAGAGATAAGGTAATATGGAATTTTAGTGAATTAATTCCAAAAGAACTTGATATTTTTCCCCCAAAATCAACCTTTATTCTGTTTTTTTTTTAATAAAAAAAATAAAATAAAATTAAAGATCATAGACATTTTCATTACAAAGTTATTGGTAAATGATTGTAACAGAGGCCAATACGAGATTTTCATGTCCTTTTTGTTTGTTCGTTGACCTGTTCAGAAGACCCGAGTTAAGCCAAGCTCCATTTAGGCTCCTGCAGAAAATGTTCTTAGTAGGCCTATGCTGCAACTAAACTTCGGGGCAAATCTTGATATTCATGATCCTATTTTGCCCATCATAGTAACAACACGAATTTGAATCTGACCCAGTGATCAAAACAGGCCTAGCATGTTATTTAGAAGTCCCAAAAAGAAGAAGAAAAAAAAAAGGAAGTCCTTGATCAGAAATCATAATAGTTTCTTTGAAAAGTAATTAAAAAGGGATGGTAGTCTTACCAGGAATCGAGTGAACTGTAGAAAAGCAACGAAAATCGCACCTATAAGTGCATTTTTCCATCTCCACTGGACATAGTAAACGGAGAAGAAAATATTAGAATGTGTAGGAGCACATGCATCATACATGCCAAAGTTTCTCGGTTATGAGTTAAAAGGTGTCCACGTTTTGGCCAATAATAACCAAATAATCAAATCGTTCTCCCAATTAATTATGATATGTGACTGAGTTTAACCAAACATTTGGATTTAAGTTTTTTAAACAGATTTATGTAAACATTGGTCTTTTGACCCAAAAAAAAAAAAAAAGAACTTCAAATAACTAAAACTCAATTGGTGGGACAATTCATGCAATAAAGACTGTATGTTGTTCTTCTACTAGATTTAATTTTGGCTGAAGGAAGGAGTTGTAACTCGTGAGACCTAATCAAGTGAGGAGTGGAGCTGGTAAGCAGATAAGAAGTTTATGTTACCTCGTGTCTGCTCTTAAAAACAGCACGTAGAACAGATATTACGTCAGTTTTCGTGGTGAAATGCTGTAATCCAAGGAAGCCCTTTAACTGTTGCAGACAAATCAGGATGGCAGTCCCTCCCATGAATCCAGTAATCGTGGAATGCGACAAGAAATCCACTAGAATTCCCAATCTGCACATGTTGAACTCTGATATAGTTAATTTTAACTTCGTATAATAACGGTGACGATGATGTTCATGTCAGAATACTCAATGATTTTTTTTTTTTTTTTGAAGAAAGAAGCACAGGGAGTTGTGTACGGGTTTTACCTCAGAAAACCTAAAGCAGCTTCAAATACTCCGGTAATGAAAGTGGCTGTGAAAACCAAGTTGAGGTACAATGTTGGATCAGCCTTGTACGATACTTTTTTTCCAATTGTGTCGGCTATAAGCAATGAGTTTGCTGCCACGGGACCCACTGCCAGGTGCTTTGAACTCCCAAAAATAGCGTATATCAACGGAGGAACGAAGCTGGAGTCTGCAATTGCATTTTTCATTCATCATACGTCAACTCTCTGGCAAGTAACTCATTAAAAACAGTATCAAATAACTCGTAATTTATTTTATTTTCTCATAAATATATATCTACGTCTTGTTAGAATAAAAATGTTTGGAATATTTTAATTAATAATGTTAGAATATTTTTAAATAATATTTTTTATTAAAAATTTAATTATAATATGATAAATGCCAGACATATTAGACAAAGAGAGAAACTCTCCTGCGCTTCTTGTTTCTCTTATAGCATTAGTCTGAAATCCCTTTTTCCTTTTGCTTCTCTCTCCTTTTTTTTTCCCTTAATTGTTTAAAAGTGGGTTTTTATGCATAATTAAACATATGGTGTAATACTTATGTAGACTAAAGTTATAAAAAAAAAAAATAGAGAGAGAGAAGCCTGACTTACAAAGGCCGACGATTGGAGGGATGTTAGCAAGCTTTGCGTAACTGATTCCTTGAGGAATGGCGAGGCTGGTGATGGTGATGCCAGCAAGGACGTCGAACCGCAACAGCTTAAAGTCGTATTTAGGTAGCCATTCAAATATTGGAACAAAGTATCGTAGGGCTTTTGTGAACCTACCGCCATCGGGTCCTTTGAACTGCCGGAAGGGATCGTCGGGGAAGAAGGCTTCTTTGCAATTGGATTTAAGCGTTGTGGCAAAACTTCTTGGGGTGGCGAAATTCACGTCATGGCTAGGATTTCTAGTGGCCATTACGCCGGACATGCGCAGGCCGGCCGGCCGGTGAATGTATCTGGGGAAGATCAGAGATTGATTGGCGAGGGAGAGAGGAAATGAAGAGGAAATAATCTTATGGGATTTGAATCGCGGTAATTTTTCTCGGTAAGATTTTGGTGTTGGCTTGCAGGAGTGTGATATTTGGTCTTTTTATGGGAGCACGGCACAGAGGAGAGTGACACGAGTATGACAAGGATGGGATTAGGTTTGTCGAGATTTGACAACGCGCTCAACAATGATCACGCCACCTTCGTTTGGTTAGCTACTTCCACTTTGTTTGACTATATATATATATATATATATATATATATTTATTTATTTATTTATTTTTAAAAAAATAAATTTAAAAATATTATTTTTTCTAACAAAAAATTTTAAATTATTATTTTGAATATTTTTTTAATTAATAGTATTTAATAGTTTAAATTTTAGATATATATAAAAAAATTATTAATATAAATTAAATATATTATAATACATAATAAATTATATATGTGATAAAATTTTAATTTTATATGTTTAGATATAAAAAAATATTATTATAACCAATGGACTGTTATATAAATAATTTTATTTTTATTATCATTATTTATATTATTTAAAATATTATATATTCGTCAATTGAATATTCATATTTTTTTCATAATTATTAATTTTAAAATTAAATGTACAAAAATAAATAAATAAAATTTTTTTATTAAAAAAATATTTTAAAGTATCTAAACTCTTTTTACTGAGGTCCGATCACAGGGTTACGATTGGCGAACAGAGTAGACGAAAAAAAGATGTTTATAAAAAATATTAATCCATCCATTGCATCAATCCTGCGTCTCCCTAGCCTTTTTCGTTTCTACAAGCCCTTGCTAGAAATGAGTCTGCCGGTCTATTGATGTACAAAGATCAATACTTAACCAAAAAATAGAGTCGTATATTATAAACAATTGTATTTCTGGTGGTAGAAATGTTTGATTTTTCTTTGTCCCAATCACAAGACCTAAGTTCTTACTCAAACAAACAAACCAAAAAAAAAAAAGAAAAGTCACACGTATGACATTGAACACCGATAAAATATAAGAATTAAAGCGATTATGTTAAATACAAATAAATTTAGTTCATTGCTACACAATATGTATTGAAATTTAAAATATAAATATATGAATTGTATAGGTAAAATTTTTTATAAAAAAAAAATAATAATGATTGTTAAATTTAATATTTTAAAATTTTAAATTAAAACTAATATTAATTAGTTTATTAGCCTCTCGTTTGTTGTTGAAAATCAATACAAAATAATTTTTTTAAAAAAATTGTCTATATGTACGCGGAAAGAGTTAGACTCGGGTCTAATTCTCCTCCTTTTCCTACTCCAAAAATGTGCTGATTTTAAAGTTATTCCATGTAAACTCATGGAAAAAACCAAATAGAACTCAAAGATTGAATGGATAGCAAGAACACACAACTTGCTTTATTTTCCTAAAACCTGCCAAAAGTTTGAGATTATGCTTTTACTATGACAAGCCTTTTTATTTATTTATTTATTGAAAAAGGTGCCATATGGATTAGTAGAAAGACACAACAAAATTGTAAGATTACTACGTTGACTCAAAGTCCACACAAGGTTTATTCCACCCAACACAAGCAAAGGCAATGCCTACCCCAGTCAGGTTCTACTGGCAAATTGGCCGCAATTGCTAGGTCCCAACTGGACGGAATGAGATCACTCCCGAGAAAACGTGAAACGATTGAGAATTTGAGATCGACTTTGAATTAGGCTATACATAATGCAAAAGATTTTTGTTTTTGTTTTTGTTTATGTTTATGTTTATTTAATTATTTTATCAATGATCAATATAGCTGATAACCAATGGAAAACGATAGGCAGAGAATGAATGTTGTAATGGAAAACCCACTTCCAGATTTAAATATCGATAACATTAGAATTGCTTAATGTCTCCTCCACAAAGCCTCCAAAATGAACGAGTTCAACTCTCATTCCTTTGTGTATCATCGACGAATTCACCACCAAGTAAGCCTCCCTCGGTTGGAGAAATTGAAGATAAGAACTTCACGAGCTAGAAATGCGACATTGGGTGCCAGTTGCGCATCAAAAGAATGAAATCTAATTCAAATTTGAAACGCAAGTTTAAAGTTTTGAGCACTTCTATGCCTCCATCATTGTTTGAGTGCCATTAAACGTAGAAGTGAACAATAGAATAATAGAAAACACTGTTGAGGGAAATTAAGAGAAAAGAACAGCTTATCCATTTGTATTCCTTTCTCTCTTTTCTTTTTTTTTTTTTTTTTTTTTACTATTTTTATTTTTATTTTTATTTTTTATTTGTTTTCATCAAGAGCAGTCCAAAGTTGGATGGGTTCATAATTTTTTTTTTTTGTTTGTTTGTTAATATTAAGAATTAATTGCGAGTTAAAATTTGCATAAAATGATTCAAACAGGTAGCAATTTTTTAATATTCAAACTCTCGTATTTCCTAATTTTATAACTTCGAGATACTGAGTTGTGAAATGAAACAATCCCATAACGTCCAATTGATGTTTAGCTTGTCCTGTATATTCCAAAGGGGACGTACCCAAACCATTATAGGAAACATCAAGAGGACAGGCTACTTCAGTCTGGTATAGATAGGCAGCTGTCAATGTATGTTTGCATCTGAACATCGTATTCAATAATGGGCTGCCAAGTTTGGTCCATCCCATGCCTGCAATTATGGCTTGATTATACCCGATCTATTACGCATGATTATAGACTCCATATAGACAATGATGCAAAATCAGTAGACAATGATGCAAAATCAGTAAGTCCTGTACCAAGCCTAGAATTTAAAATCCTAATCTTTCCATACAAAAAAAAAGAAAAGAAAAGAAAAGACAAAAAGTCTCCATATCTCATGAAAAGAATTATTATTTTATTTTGATGTATACTGTACATAAATCTTTATATAATTATATCAATTCCAAATTTTCTCTGTTATATCGGACATAATTTTTTTTATTATTTTATATCAAAATTAAGTAAAAAATTTTTATAAATATCTCAACAAATTAAACTCAAATATTAAGTTTTAATAATATTAAATTAATTTAATTATATTTAAAGATATAAAAAGAGTTTAATTATCAAGTGACAAAATTATTTATAAGAGAAAGTAAACTAAAAATTAATTTTATTACAAAAAAATATATTTTTACAATATATTAAAACCATCAATCTGAATAAGCCATCACTCTGACATAAATAGTATTTGTTTGAAGTCCTGAGTCCGAGTATACACTGAACTGATTAAATTAAAAGTTATAGACATTTTACATTGAAGTGTAGGTTACACGATAAAATTGGGGTAAATTTTAATATCACAGGTCATTAACTTTTCTTCAAAACGTAATTGTTAGAATATGCAGTAATACATTTTATGACCCAAAATTCTCATCCTTCTTAGAGAAAGTGAGAATTTGGTAACATGCACCTGGTTCAAGAAATGAAATTGTTGCTGCCTAAAGGAGATCAATAAATGGACGTTGCAGATGACTTAGAAGTACATTATCCACGTTTGCTGGTTACTCGTTACAATGAAATTTAAATTTGGCAATTAATAGTTATTATTATAAACTCACGGTCATTTATTTACTTATATACATCTATCTTTTCTCTCAAAAATAAAAATAAAAATAAAAATAATAAATATCAGATATTGGAGTAACAACAGACTTTAAATAGGGAATAAACTCATTTTTAATCTTAATTTTTTTAATGTAGTTTTAAACATTTTAGACACTTCGATTTGGTCTTAGGTATTTATGTTCCATTTTAATTAAGTCTAATTAATAATATAATATTATTTGATAGTTAAACAAATAAATGAGTGGACTAAATTAAAAATAATAAAATAATATAAATATAAAATAAAATTCACATTAAATTATTTTGAAAAAAATATACATATAAAAATATAATTTTATTTTATATTTATATAATTTTATTATTTTTTAATTCAGTCAATTTATTTATTTGAAGATGAAATCATATATTTTCATGAATTAGATTTAATTAAAATTAAAAAAATAAAATTAATTTAAAATATGTAGAATTATATTGGATAAAAAGAAAAGGTTTAAAATTAAAAATATAGTTATCCCTCTTGTATAATGGGTAGGGCCGATGGTAGCCCGTCCAAAAACTAGGTCTCGAATAGTGGACCATTTCGTAAGACCCAATTATTTTTCCAGGGAAATTATGCAACCCGACCCATCTTCTCTTTTGCTATTATCTTTTGGGCTTTTGAAATTTAAAATCCAAGGTTCCCTTGAATGATTGTCTTTATTTAGAGATTCCTGCATGCTTTTGATATTGTTAAAATTTTCGATTGCACCCCTCTAATTTCCTTTAATTCATACAGCGCACATATTATTATTATTATGGGTTCGATCTTTTTGGATCAATATGATATTATTTCCAAAACCGGAAGGCCAAAAAATTGCCCAAAGATCATGGACGACATGGAAGACGATGCTCGGTACCCACCGAAAGGTCACCATTACAGCCGTTCCAGGAAATTACCATTATACCCTGACAATCTTCCCCCTCACTACAACCGCGATTTCCTCGATGATGGACTCGATTACCAGAACGAGATCATCGACGAGGAGGAGGAGGAGGAGGAGGAGGAGGAGGAGGAGGATGAGGAGGAGGACGACGATAACTATAACCCTAGAAGCTATTTGAACTTCGAGAGGTACCCGAAGAGGCAAAAGCTCAAAAATTCGGTTTCTAATTACGAATTCGCGCCGAGAACCGCCGCGAGGCTGTCGCACGAGGATTGGAACGAGAACGACAAGTTCGTTCTTTTAGAGGTGTGGGGAGAGAGGTTCTTGCAATTGGGAAGGAACAGCCTGCGATCGGAGGACTGGGTCGAGGTTGCCGAGAAAGTATCGGAATCTTCGAAAACTGAAAGAACAGAAGCACAGTGCAGGCAAATGATGGACGCGTTGAAGAGGAAATACAAAAAGGAGATGGCCAAAGGGGCTAGCATTAGCAAATGGGCCTATTTCAAGAAAATGGATATGCTAATGAAGCACGAATTTGGAGGAGTTGGTGGCGGCGGCGGCGGGTTTAGGTTAGCTTGTGGAGTTGATTCAGGAGAATTTGTATTTATGGACACACGGGTGTACTTGGAGCGTGCGAATGGGAATGATGAGATGAGGGATAGTCCTTGTGATTCAGAGGAGGAGGACGACGACGAAGAAGAGGGAGGTGGAGGAGGAAGGAGTGCAACAAATGAAGGGCTGAAGGGATTGAGAGTGTTGGCAGATTCAGTACGTAAGTTTGGAGAGATATATGAGAAGATAGAGAGCAGTAAGAAGGATCAGATGATGGAGTTGGAGAGGATGAGGGTGGACTTTCAGAGAGAATTAGAGTTGCAGAAGAAACAGATTTTGGAGCAGGCACAGGCAAAAATTGCCAAAATAAGGGAAGGAGATGATGAGGATGAGGCGGAGGGTGATGATGATACTGATGATGAGGATGAATCGGGAGAGAATGTCAGTGAATAGCTTTGGTACGTTATCTTCTTGTTTTATGATTTGGTAAACGGTTTAGTTGGGGTATTGAATACTTGGCCTGTGTCGAAATTTTTTAGTGCTACGGATGAGAAGATGGAATTCTTTCTCTGACAATGTTTTCTCCTCGATTCCTCATTTGTTTGCAGCCGAGCTTATCATTATTGTTATTGTTCTTATTACACTTGTTATTGTTGCTCTGCCTGTTTGATTGTGGAGTTATTGCCTCTCACTGCCTGAGTGAAATGTTTGTTTGATTTTGGCACTCTATATCATGTTCCCTCTGTGCTAACAAGCATCAGCTGCAGACATGGCAGACAGATTTAAGGATTACTTTAAATTTGAAAACAACTATGGGAGCAGGTGGAAGGAATTGAAGCAATGTATTGAATAAGTAGCTGGCATAGAGATAGGAATGAAACCTAGAAGTTAAGAGAATGGTACTATTCTCTAAGCGCATTGTGTAAAATTTGGTCTTTCAGCTTGTTTATCTAAAGTGTAAAGCAATACCTTGGCAACAACAAGGTCTCCATTTAGAAAGGTTGATTTGATTGCATGTCCTGATCAGTTTTTGAAATTCAGAATCATTTTAGTGTGAGCTATTATTATTGGTTCAGGTCCTGCTCTCCTACTTGTACAGGGGTGCTGCTTATTGACATTTGACGCAACAGCTTGTGTGCATCTACCTTCTTTTTATCTTTCTTTACAATGCAAGAATGTAACTTTGTTCTTGATTTTTTTCCCAGATCTGCACGATTCAATGGACTGCTCTTTAATTTATGATTTGCGCTGATAAGAAAGCTTCAGTATGTACAGGATGTTGAAGCTGTCTTTTCTTTCAGCTGGTTTATTTGTTTTTTCTGCTGAGTTTCACATCCTTTGATGGTGCTGCAATCCTTTGCCATTTTTTGTGAACAGATGTTGTCAAGGCTGACTCTGATTGGCATTTGGAGTTTTCATTGTCATGACAATGTATGAGCCTCATTTGAGCAACGCGGTGGGTATTTGAAGTATTTTCTTCCGAGGACAGCACGAATGTTCTGTATTACTTGTATGTGATATTTTTATTTTGATTGGAAATTTGAGAGTATCATGTATTCTAGCTGGCTGTTACTTCATCACCAGACCTTCCTTTTTTTTCCACCACGGTGGTGGTGGTTGTTTCTTTGTTGCTCCCCTCTTTATGAGTTGATTTTGAGAATTCTCTAATTATCTGTTAACGGTGGAAGCAATGTTTTCGCCTCTTGGACTGAATCAGAATCACATGGAAGGAAATATCCAGTTGATTGTAACACAGGCCAAAGAGGGAAGAATAAACAACGAAATGGTCGCTCAACTCAATTGCAGAGTTTGTCAAAACCGGAGCAAAAGGCTGAACGTTCTCATAGGCTGTATGATATGTGTACCCCTCTTGTCTCCACTACTTCCACTACGTTAAGCAACGAGCACAACGGTCTCAGTATCAAGCAACCTGGAATAGATAATCTGTATCAATTCTTGCATTGTGTATCTTGCAGTGCGTTGAAGCAAGTCCCCAAAACTCGCAGATTGTTTGACGACCTGAAAACATGTGTTGACAATGGTACAAACAGCCTGACCTGTCAGCAAAACTGAAGTGTCCAAAAAACCAATCCTATAGCGCTAGCGCATTCTTTCTATTCCATCTCATTTCATTCCGGGGTAGGCGGCTAATACTAATCTGATAAGTGAAGTAGTCGTCGTCTGACCAATTGGCTTGGACACCAGACCGCTTGGCTTGGACACCAGACCGCTCGTGCCCGCCCATTCTGTCTCGCCCTAAATGGAATGGCTCTCTTAGTTAGGCTGCGCCCCGACCCGAGTCCCCACGTCCGCTCTTTCTCCGCCCGCAACCCAAGAAGTTGGCAAAGCCAATACAACATTAGTTAGGGCCTGTTTTTATGCTATGCTATCAGGACCCGTAGAAACGGGGTCCGTTTTCTCTGGACAACTTAATTTTCGGATGTTTTTAAAAAGTTTATGGGAATTTCTTAATTTCACATTTTGTTAAAAATTTTAAACTTTTTTAAATAGTTTTCAGATTTTTTTTTAAATTTTTCAGATTTTATTTTTTTTAAAAAAAATTTGAATTTCTTTTGAATTTATAAATTTTTAATGTTACTCATAATTTTTTTCCAAATTTTTAATTTTTTTTTAAATACCATATTATTACCGATTTGGACACTCACTGAGCTATCATGCGATGCACATAACTAAAGACTAATAACAAAAAAATGAAAAAAAGTTATAGAACAAACATGATAGATGAATTTGAAAAAAAAAAAGTAATGGATAAAAATCACAAAAGGCTTATAAAGGTTATAGATAAATTTATTTTTTACCGCTTCATGAATTAGTTGCATTGTAAAGAGAACTTACATGCCGATGCCGCAAGGTCAACCAGCCTGCACATATGATATCCGTGTCAATGTCATATCAAGTGCTTTGTCATGGCATATGCCACACCAGGCGTAAGGAAGCGGATAAACCAACGCGTTACGATCTAGAAGACAAACGATCTCTTACCACCCAATCATGCCCACTTCCACTGCATCATGTAGCCACCCTAATGAATCAATTATCACTTCCTCCTGGATTTTGAAGGCAACTCTTTCCGTAAATTGTTTTTTGACATGCCATGAGAGATGTGATATAACAAAACATTATAAGAGAGATCAAGACTCAAGACACAGAGAAAGACCAATCCATTGCATTCCATGAAAGCCTCCCTCCTCCCAACACATACAAAATCTGCCTCCATATTATGCAAGAAATAATAATGCGTCAAAAGCATCTTCAAATTTGAAGGTGTTTACAATGCAGTGGAAAGCTCAACCCAACCTTTGTCTTTTTACTTATCGAAGTTGATGCGAGTTCTTCAATTCATGCCACAAACAAAATAGCATGTCATAGAGATCATTATCATCATCCGAATTAGAAGCTTCAATCCGTGAGCAATTTACAAGAGTTTTCAACCATTCTTCATGGAGGGTTGAGAACTCTGACCTCTGTTCACTTGACTTAAAACTTCTTCCAATTGACTTTTTCATCAATTGGCCAGCCTGTGAAGCAGCTCTAACCACCTTTTCCGGGATACCAGCCATTATTGCCACTTGCAACCCATAGCTCTCTGGGCAAGCCCCAGAGGCAAGCCGGTACAGAAAAACCAAATTCTGGTCATTTTTATAAGAGCATTCAGGATTTGGCTGAAAAGAACAGGCCATGTGTTGCAGCTTAACGTGTGGATGAGAGGCAAATTCCTTTGTAAGTGGGTGGTAATGTGTTGCAAAAAGCAATCGACAGTTAACCTTCTCAACAAGGTGGCGGAATACCTGGATGGATATTCAGAGTGTTTAACTGCTAAGGAAACCAAGGTCTGACCTAATTTTACAATAAAAAAATGGCATATTATGTTATTTTCAAATCCCATAGATACATGCAGCTCTTAGAACTTGTGAATTCTCATCTTATCAATTTAGGTGATCAAAAGAATTTCATTCCCCAATTCAACCAGCTCATTAGCTGAACGTGTTTGCATATGCACACATGTGGTGGCAATGTTCCTCAAATGCATGCACAAAACAAGTGCAGACTCACCACATTTTACAGAATCACCTACAATTATCGTGGAAATCTTGCCATGTAAATGCTAAAATGTCTATGATCCATATGCTTACTCTATGCATCATAAAGTAATCGTCCAAATCAACAATCATAACAATGTGAAAATTTTTATTACACATCTACAGATGTGAGACATTTACATCATTGAACTATTGTTTATATGCTATCTGCCTGTGAAAATGTGTAAATATGTAAGATTGAGAATCATTTCCGATTATTAGCAGATTAATGATAGAGAAAGAAATCTCACAGCATAGGCGATGGCATATCCATCAAAGGTGCTTGTTCCTCGACCCAGTTCATCAAGAATAACGAGAGAATCTTGAGTAGCATTGTGAAGAACTGAAGCTGTTTCTGTGCACTCAACAAGAAATGTACCTACAAGAGATTGAATTCATTTTCAGTCAACTAAATATTTTGAGAAACACAGACACATACTAATTGTTGTGAGGGGCTGTCTCATAATATGGCAGTCACATTGGTATTGAATGGACCTCAGACTAGGGTTAGCAGACACAAAGTTTTACATTATGCTAGGCATTCCAACTTTTCTGCATATGCATGCTCCTAAGCATAAACATGACTAGGGGTAAAAAATAAAGTAAAAGTGCCCCTGCCTTCTTCCTGCTTGGCCAGCCACTGCCAACAGCATGCCATATATAGGTACCATAACCCTTTCATCTAGATGAGTTGGAAGAGGGATTCACTGCTATAACTATGTGACACAAGAAGTACATGATGCTAAAGAAATCAAAATTTTCCAACACCGACAATATTGAACTGTCAAAAGAAGAGAGAGCTTTCAAATAAAACAGCTTCATCATCAACTTCCAAGAATTTACTCTTTCCCATAGGAGAATGAGACTGTTTTTTTTGGTTGTTGGGGGGGGAGGGGGAGATATTTTTGCACAAGAAAGCCAAATTGTGAATTTCTACTGCTAAAGATGAAGCAATTTTTAAATGCAATTAGTATATAGTATTTTCCTTTAACTTACTTTCACCACTCATAATTCGATCAGTGGCACCTAGCCGTGTGAAAATGACATCAACAAGTGAGAGGACACACATTTTGCTGGGGACGAAACAACCAAGCTGCAATTTATCATAATAGCATTAAAGTGATATTGCCAGAGTATGAAATGGCTGAAGAATAGAATTTTCTATGGTTGAAGACATATGAGTAAAGACTTCCCACAATCTGCAAGTCTAGCAATGAACAACAAACCTGTGCCAGTATAACAGCTAGACAGGTAGCACGCAGTAGCGTTGATTTGCCACCCATATTTGGCCCAGTCAATAACAAACTGTGAGGATGATAATCATCTTGATCCTCACCAAGGAATAAGTCATTTGGCACAGGCAGTCCCCGGTTCTCCCCAGTGGCAAATGGATGCCATAGACCTTTGACTTTGAGCACAGGTCCTCCAGTTTCTTTGCTGAAAGTCGTGATTTTTGACTCTGGTAGTATAACAGGTCTGCACATAGACCCACATGACATGCTTGCTGTGACCGCAAATGATCTCAATACATCAATACAACTGATAGCATGGATGACTTCAGACCATTCTGTAGCTTTCTCAATAAATAACTCTACCAGCACAGAAAGTGTGTCGGCCTCTGAATCTGTCAAATCATGGTTCTGCTACCATTTGTAGCATGTTTAGTAACAAGCAAGTAGGTAGAATACAAAAAACTAAAACATAGCACATATAAGACAGAAGTTCAAAAGAAGCTACGCCAGTTCTAAATTTGATTAGCCATATTTTTGAACAATCAGAAATGTGAACTCCAAAGAGGGAAGAAAGGGAAACGAGAGAGATCCTTTTGACAAAGGTATAAAATTTCCTGTTTTTGGTTTTTTTTTTTGGAAACAATTCCAACTCATCAATCTGAAAAATAGAAACTAAGAAAGCAGACCTGATAATTGGGGAACTCACTATCCACGGCTGCTTCAAACTGGGAAATGAACTTGTCAAGACCACTGCTACCATTCAGTTCTGGAAGTTTAAAAACTTTTGACAATGATGACATTATTTTCTCTTCCTTTTGCAACAGCAGTAACAAATCCATTCCAATCCTAAGTCCCTTAACCAGAGACCCAAAAACTCTAACCTGCATCACACCTAATGTGTCACAAAACTTGAGAACACAATCTCTTTTGCTAAACAAAGAAGGCAGAATATTTTGGAATCAACTGAAGCAAGAGTCTGTCACCTAATCAGAATGATTGAGTATCATTTTCAGTCAATTAGTGACATGGCTATTTGAACCATTATAATGGTTTTTGCATGAAAATTGGGGCAAGAAAATCAAATGGTTCAAATGTTCACTTAGACACATAGGTTTTAGTGGAATTTAGTCCAACTTGAGACTGACAATAACATGATGTTCTGAGATAACTAAACTGAAAAGTAAAACTAACATAGAGGGAAATGCAATCCACTAGAAAATGACTATATAATAGCAGACATTTAAAATATGATTCAAATTACTTATTACAAGATAAGACTTGATATGATAATGAGTAACTTACTCGTTGTTTCAACAACTTTTTGCCAATTAGAGGCACTACAAGAGAAGCTGATGCCTGAAAATTAGTTCTAATTCGTCCAGACATCCTTTCTAAGTCTGGAACCTTTCGAAGATACTGAGAAATGATAACAATAGTTTCTGAATGTCCAATTAGGTCTTCAACCACATTAAGCCTATTATTAATGCCATCAACACATCTTAGTGGATGGCAGATCCATTCCCTCAAAAGACGTTTACCACTTGGTGTAAGACAGCTATCAAGATACTTAAACAACGTACCTGAAAATCCATGAAGAGCAGAATCTTAAAGAATTGATTTATAAGACAAATAATAAAGCAGCAGGACAAGAAAACTTACCTGATAAACCACCATCAGCATTATTACTGAAGATCTCAAGATTAACCAGTGTCTGTCCATCCATCCTGAGGCAGCCCCTAAAAACTTGGTAGGGTAGAATATCTCCACTTCGTAAGACATTATCTAACTGCATGAAAACAGATCACAACATTCATGATAGGCAATTCTCATTTGGGTGACCTTAACAAGTCTTTTGTGCTGGTTTTGGGAATTGGGAGGAAGGTTGATAACAACCCATCATACCATCAACCTGGAGAGATGGCCAATAAGTCCACCAAGAGCAAATAACATGACATCATGATACATGTTTCCAATATCATTAGTCCAGGGGTAAGAAAACCCTTGAAAGTAACCCTTAAACTGAATCAAATTTCTAACTTCAGAAGCATCCACAAAATCTGTGGCAGGTGGCACAGGAGTTAACTGCAGTGCTGTAGTGCCTGCAAGAAAAACAAACAGAATGGAAACTGGTCATGAAAAGTTGCTGTATTACTAAAATGGGCAGCTTTGATAGCAGATATTCATTGAGAAGCACGAAAAACTAATTAGTACATTTATAATGTTGATGGTTAAAATGAAAGGCAATAAAATCAACTCAGCAAGCTAAAAGTTGCCTATATGCAGGATTTGTTTACTTGCCTGACTAGGCTAGAAATGCCAAAAAGAACCTACAAATTGTATTATATGTATTTACAAATCCCATTAAGTATCAAAGACTAATCATCATCAAAGAATGAATCTATTTTTCCTTGTAATTTTTAAGTGTTGCACAAACAAATGAGAGCAAAGAATAAGATGTGATTAGGAGGCATAAAAAATTAAGAATGAACTGCAATAGCACCAAACAGAGATCTTTTCCCACAAATAGAAAGATTCAAATTCATAAACCCATCCAGAGCATGACCTCATAGCCTTTCCTGCTGATTGAGATATATAATATTCCGTACACATAAATTCTTACTAACTGAACACACAGTTCACTCTTACCCACAAATACATACAAGGACCTCCAACAAGTTAGCATCAACTCACCAGTCGATGAGTACTTCCTCAGTGCTTTCTGAGTTTCTTTGGACAGCCCTGTAGCATGCAAATCCTTAAGCTTCAAATGAAACACGCGCGCGCACACACACACATGGGCACACCCAGGGACACAGAGAGGAGGGAAAGAGAAGTATTGACCTCTAGTTTCATATATGACTTCCTTAGGTGAAACCTACAATAACAACCAACAGAAACAAAATTTAGATTTTCTTAACACTGTAGACTACAACTTTTAGAGCAAGAAAAAACTAAAGGAGCATACTTGCATTAAAAGTGCCCCCAAAGATACACATGAAGCATCATCACTGATGTAACCAACCCAAAATCGAAGAGCAGCACAATCAACAAAAGCAAACCCATAAATTCTTTGACCATTATCCAGCCCATTGCTTCCCTACAATCCAGTGAACCACACTGATAAGGCTCACTGAGTTTTCATGCCATGTGAAAATCAGAACACCATAGAGAAAATCAAATAATTACTTTAAATTTAAGTCTAGTAAGTAGTAAATGCGAACAAGTAACTAAAAAATAATATTTGATGCAGGAAACAATAACATCCCATCAACAATTTGTGGAACAGCTAATTAAAACACCTAGTAGTTACTTTGCACTCCTTGTGTGGTGACTAAGGCGAAAACTGTATTCATCACCATTCAGGAATTTCCTCAAGCCAAGTGATGATGTCTGAAAACTGACCTTGCGCAGATGACAATATCAGGAACATCACAAAAAACTAAGGCAAAAGAAATTTCAAGAACATAGGTAGAGATTGCTGCATGACTGCATTGACAGCAAGCTATAATATTGTACATTAGGATAAGTCAACAACTATGTTGGGAAGGGCTGCTGCACCCATGGGACACGGCTGAGAAACTTTCAGACCAAATGCAACCATGTCTCCAAATGCCCTCCACTTTCTTAGTTGTTTATCAAAAGAGTGTAACATCCATCCTTTTTCGAAACTTTATCCTTTTTCTGATCCACAAGTAACATACCTCTTTTATGGCAAGAAGGTGTACAGCATCAGGCCCAATATTACCATCTGTTGAAGTTGCTGGTGTGACAACTTGAACCAATTTTCTTGGTATTACCTACAGTCAATATTAGTGCAAAATCAAACAGTTTTCCAGCCAAATGTCACAGCAAACAATCATGTACAGACAATGGTTATAGACAGTAAAACAACAAATGAGCAGCATGATTTGAAAATGAAATTCAGAAAAAGCCTAGGCCATCCTGGCTATTTACATTGAAGAGAATTAGAAACTGTAAAATTCAAGATGCATACTAGTTGAAAAAGCTTGACCATCTTCATATAGGCTTCCCAATTGTAAGAAGATCAAAAATAAACTATGAAAACTACAGTCTGGTCTATGGGTTCATTTCAACCTAGTAAACCATAAATTACACCCATGTTAGTCTCTATTTATCATTTACTCTTTATCCCTTTCAGTTCTCTGTGCACAACCTTGGTTGGTCTGTATTCAGTTAGTTCAGTCTCGCTATGTATTATAAAAGCCACAAACAACAAATGACATTCATGCTGAGGACATGAGGTATATTAATTAAGAGAAGGGACAAAAAAATATATGTCACCTATCCATGGCCAAGAAGAACAAGCTCAAAAAGTACAACAAAGATGTCTCCTTGAAAGCAGCATTGGTAACTTACAGAATTTGCACCCCTAGCTTTTGCTTTATCAGAGGTTTCCAACTGCTCCATTCGTCCAACTTTATATCTTCACAAGGAACACAAGCATTAAGTATACTTCATATGTTTTGACCCCAGCACAAATATGTTACCTCAAATTCTAGGAATTGGTTAAACATATCCTATTGCATTCCCTGCCAATCTAGAGTTGACAAAACAGATATACTGGCAGAAACATGCGTGTTTTTCATTTTCATTTTGTCTTGTATTGTTTCCTTTCATAGATGAAGCAACGGACTTTTATAATGGAAGATTGTCAAACCAATGTACAGGCTGAGTTTCATACTTCTGAAAAAGTTTCTGGCTAGATTATTGCAGATCAGACATCCATGTTTAAGAAAGGAATGTGAGATGTGAAGTAGTTGCATAAAGGCTTATCAATAACCAATTCAATTATTTGTCCCTAAAAGGAAGGGGGGAACATTAATGGTAAATATAAAAGTTCCATTGAATCCTTACCCGCGAGCAACCAGCTTTTCAACTGCATCATCAATCCCACTTTCAGATATCCCAACCTGACCAAAAAAGAAAGACATAATTGATATGAAAGACATACATGTGAAGCAGTAATGACAGATTGAAATGAATTATAAAGAAAAAAATCCATAAAATCACCTGCCGGCATTTTCCCACGCCACTTACTGTCATTTTCCAGTCAAGCTCTTTGTGGCCAATTTCAGCATCAAGTTCATAGAGCTCATAGAATTTTCCCTGTATTGATTATAAGTCATAGCAGAACATAAATACAATTCTGAAACCTGTAAACATGATATTCATTGTATATAATGGTCCACCATTCCAGATAAACTAACAAAACTATAAACAGTATTGTTGGCTGTAGGAAACTGAAAAGCGAGATGCCAATCATATTAAACTGATGCATGAATCATGATAAGAAAACAAAGTAAAATGCTAAATATTATCCTCCAAAGTAGCACAACTCAATCATTTTAAACTACAGTAGGTTCACTTTGGTCAAGATACATGCCATATGTCTATACCGTTTAACCATGCTAGTATGCTACACTTCTCAATTCTCAGCAACAATAAAAGGAACCATTGACAGAAATTGGGATCTTGACTAAAATTGAAGAAGGAAAGGAAAAAAGAAGAATTTGAAGCAAAGAAATTGATGTTAACTAACCACTTTGAAGAAAAGCACAACATCCATGTATTGAGATTTGACACTCCAATACTGTTTTTGTGAAGCTGACATTTTCCTCAATGCATCAGCAGGGATGTATAGTGTCTTCTTGTCATAAAAGGGATCGCCAGGTCTTCTTCCTTTACCATCCTTAATCTGTGAAGGGTCAAGCCACTCAAACTTGCTAGTTGAATCAGATATTTCAGGAAGATTATTGCTTAGGGATGTTGCCTCCTGAATTTTCACTTTTTTGCTATCATATAGCAAGGAATGACCATTCTTATCCTCAAACTTAGGAATGTCATCTCTAATTCGCTTGAAACGAGGATCCAAAGGACACACACCTGGCGTCTCTGGCATGGGAACATCACCACTGAATTCAATAGGTAAGGAACATCCTTGATCAACCATACTGATAGAACTTAAATCTTTGTTATCTTCAGGATGCAAACCACCAAACTCTTGCTTTAGCAATTGTCTCTGATCAAGAAATGTATCAGACATTGAGCAATCTTTCCTGCAACATGTCCATAAAACAAAAAATAAGTCATTGAAGTACACTAAGGTGAACAACAGAAATAACAAAGTTGTCAAGTCAATTAATTAACTGTGACAATGTGCCAGTCCAGGTAAGCATGCAACTTGGACACATCTGTCACGTCTCATTCAAATTTAACAATTCGTGCCTTCAAAATTTAGAATAATAGAACATGACGTACATGAGGAGCAAAGCAATGATGAAAGATAAAAATTCTATGAACGATTTGATTTTAAACATGGTTGCTGAAATGAAGCCTCAATATTCAATTGAAAAAATAAATAAATGCAGCTTCAGCATTAAGAGTCCAATATTTATCTCTTCCTCGGGTGAATCAGATGACAATAGAGTAAGTAAACTGAAAGAATGCTTGTAGTCATATTTCACCATTCGTACTCCAATTTATTGAAAATCTTCAAGCTGCTAGAAAGTTAAAAATGTAACTTAAAATTCTGATAACAGACCAATTGAAAAGACAGTCTGGTGCCTAATTGACTTGCAAATCACCAACATTTTCTGGATTTCTGACAAGAGAATCAGCAAATAAATCTGAAGTCGTCTTCAATGATTATTTAACTCTATTGATAGCAGCTTTTCAATTTCCCAAAGGTACCACTGCATTTAATTTCATTTTCTCTCCCAGGATCCGATTTTTCTCAACAGCCAAACAGAAGATAAGTTCAAATGTTTATGTTAATAAACAAAAAAAAACTTAGAACAGAGATTCAAACAGTATACTCATTATCAACAACTATAGTACAATTTGCGTTATAAAATAAAAATTTAAAACGAAAATTAAAGAAAGAGGTTTACCTTTCGCGAGGTTCCTCTCTACGATCGACCTTCACGAACTTATGCATAATGCTCGAGAATAAGGATGAACCTCCGGTTTCCTGGCTCACCGCGAGACTCTGGCGAGGCACTTTCTCCGGCGGCGTATCTGTACCCCTAATTTCCAAAGAAGAGTCCACCGCACCACCACCACCGCGGACAGCAAGTTCACCCGAAACGGTCACATTTTCGTTCTGAGGCTTCGAAGGGAACTGAGAAGCTGGCCAACTCTTCTGCTTCTCCCCGGCGCCGGAGTTCTGTTCCCCCGGCAAGGGCTTCTGGAAAAACGAGAGTATCGATGTCTGCCGCTGCATTTCAAAAAGGGGACCAGAGAGGGAGGAGGCACAACCCTAGAGGAGCTAAATATGGATAAAGAAATTGAAATGTTGGCGCCAAATCTGACACTTCCTGTTCCCAAATTTTCCAGTCAGCGAGATTGCCGCGTCTATTTTCCTTCTTGTAAAAACTCAGCGTCTCACCGCCTCCAACTTTGTATCTGGATCGTCCGATTTCCACCGATTGTTTGAGTAAATCATTGGGTTATCTACTGAATAGACACACCAGAGCCGAAGCCCAAAATTAACAACTACCGCCTAGCGGTCCACCATTATAGGGGGCCAAGAACCAAACAGATTGCGAAACGAAATTGGGCCTCTAGCCCACTGGAAGGGCTTGCTTCCCCTTCGTATTACTTCAGATAATGAAGATGGATACTTCAGATTTGTCAGGGACAACAGCAATAGCACCAAGACAACCACCTCATATTACAAGGAAAATTAGATAAATACACGAAACATAAAGAGGCAGAAAAGAGCACCATCACCAAAGAAATAGATCACTTGTGAGTCAACAAATCTCATGCCAAACCAACCAGACTTAACAAAAAGGAAATAATTCGAAAGGACTTGTGCATCTGAACACATAATCAGGAAAGAGGAGATGGCAATGAGTCAAAAAGGAAACGCCCAAGTGGATGGGACACTAAAGGAAAGCACATAAAATGTATAAAAAGGAATTAAACTGAAGATCTGAAATACTAGTAAGAAGGTTGTAAACAACCAAAGAACCACAGAGTGTTCCCACCATCTCCATGCAATTTAGATGGTGTTCCACACCACATGGTTATTTGCACAAAGCATTGAAAGTTAATAATAAATAGCCCATAAATTAAAACCATACAATTCAATCTATACGATAGTGTTCATGATTTACAAATCAAAACAATATCACATGTCTCTTAAAATCTGCAGAACAATATACCGTACATTAAGCAGAAGAAAGTATACCCAGAGGAGATACCATTAGCTCGAAGCCCAGCTTCCTATGCAGCCTAACTCAGAAGATACATATCAAAGAGAAAAGCACAAGATACGAAAAATTATCAGAAAAAAAGATTAAAAAAAAAAAAGAAAACCAATATCCACTCCACGTTAAAGTCTCTGTACCCATACTGTGTTCCCCCTCTTTCTCTCTGTCTTTTCTTTGATTAAGCTTTTCTTGACTCAAAAAAATCAACTAATGATCCAAGAAAACTTAAAGATTTGAACAGAACATAAAAGAAAAAAACAAACTTAAAGTCTCCCTTCGACTGTAAACAAGAAGCACTCAGAAATATTATTAGCAAACCCAGAGCACAAAGATTATTAGCAAACCTATGGAATATGGTTATGTATTACCATATGGATAGTTGATAATCTGCCTACCACAACAGTGGAATTTCAATTGCTCCATACTCTGCATCACTAGGGCGCTGGTTTTTCCCACTTTAAAAAATGAACTTTTCCGTCATGCCTTCTGGAATGGGCGATGAAGAATCTGTTTGAACAGAATTAGTTTGCCGACAGAGACACAGACAAACACCAGGGAATAAGTTATCGATTACCTTACCAAATGGACAACCAAGACCGCAGAAGCTACAGCCAGTCAAACTATACCAATGAAAGTTGCAACTCCATTTAAGCGCATCTAGGAACAGTAACTTATAAGCTACAAATAAAAGTGAACATGCAAAACAGAAATTGAATTATTAACAGAACTTTAGAAGACGCACCTGCAAGGGTGTTTCTTCACCAGCGTCTTCTGAAATACTACTAGCCAAGATTAACCCCCATTCCAAATCAATCCCAACACTTGTCACCTTAAAAATGCCCCCCAAAAATGTATAAGACAATGGGTGGTGATAAACAAGAAGATGATTACCATTTTAGATTGAGGGAAGTACCTTAGTACATCTTGAGACGGATTTAAGCAAGGAAAGTTCTACTCAAAAAAAAAAGTGAAAATGCGCCTCAGGTAACATCAATAAAATGTCAAAAGAGAAGTTGGAAACAATAAGAAGCATCACTTGGGTTTTTTTTTTTTTTTGGAGGAGTTAAAAACCCAAAAACTAGGATTTTACCAGCATAGTTCCACTTCCATTTGGTACCGTGCAGCCTGATATCAGAAATGGCTCCCTCGGGGTTCCAGTGAATCTCTGCAGGCACAAGAATCATATTTGATTTAAAAAGAACATCGAAGCAATTTCATCATGGTCAAAAAGAAGGCCACAGAGTTACAATCTTGCTTTTACCAGTCATGCTGGATTCATAAATAGCAAGAGAGAGACCGGCAATCCAAAATGTCATCTGCATGTACCTGTCAAGATATCAAAATCTTTACATAAGCAAAGAGAAAACAAAGTTTCCATATACTGAAACGGAGAAGAGAAGAAATTGATTGTACGGTATCATAACCTCAAAGGGTGCAGATGGTCCATAGAGGCGATTTTGGGGCTAGGGATGTACAAAGGACTGGAGGACTCGTAGTCCTCCGTTATTGAAGGCAGAAACAGGAGAGATGCCGCCATTAGTCAATCTCTTCTTGAGTTCTTTTTTACTCTCTTTCCAGCAATATTGCCGCCGCATCAAAATCTCCATACTCTTGTGTCGGGTTTTGGAAACTCAGAAGAGAAATGGGAGATCGAAAAGAGAGAATTTCAGGAAATGAAAAGAGAAACAGAATTAACAGAAAGAAACAATCCAGAAAGTGCTTAACTTCTTATTGTTTTCCCCATCCCCTCTTTCTCACTGTTTTTCTTCCATTAAGCTTGTCTTGACTTGTAAAAATTCAATTAATGATCCAAGAAAACTCAAAGATTTCAATAGAAGATTAAAGAAAAAAACAACTAAAAGCCTTCGCTTCTTTTGTAAACAAGAAGCATTTGTTCTTATCAACCATTTTCTTTATTATTATTATTATTTCATACTCGATCTTTATTGTTCTTTGATACAGAGAAGAGAGTAAAACTAAACAAAATTTTGATTTTCCTAACATCAAGAAACACAGTTAAATGTCAGCAACTTTGAAAATTTTTTATTAAAAAAGAAAAAGAAAACCAAAAGAAAAAAAAGGACCCAACAGAAAAGAAACAAGAATACATTTTACATTTACAGACAGAAAGAAGAATTGATTGTCTGTACTCTTGCTGTTTCCCCCCCCCCTTTTTTCTCTCTGTTTTTTCTTCAATTAAGCTTTTCTTGATCAGAAAAAATCAACAAATGATCCAAGAAAACTTAAAGAACTCAATAGAATTTTTTTTTTTAAAAAAAAAGAAAACTGAAAGTCTCGCCTCGTCTGTAAACAAGCACTTGTTCTTATCAGCCATTTTCTCTTTCAGTTTCTTGTTTTTATACCCGATCTTCATAGTACTTCGATACGGAAGAGACAGCAAAACTAAACAAAATTTTGATTTTCCTAAAATCAAGAAACACAGTTAATATCCAAAGATTCAGAAAAAATAAAAGGAACAAAGAGTAACAGGCTTAACGGTCAAAAAGAAGCGACAAAAAGAAATAACCACGCAGTCGACATAACGGAGAAATAGAGCGGAGAGAACGCGCGCCATTCATCGTAATTTGCCAGGATTATCGTCTGAAAAAAGGAAAATACGAGATCAAGAAGAAGAGAGAGACCCTTGTTCTTCCTCCTCCTCTTCTTCTTCTTGGTTCTTCTTGTTTTCTGCTCTCCCTTGTAATTATTTCTGTTGATTTTGAAGAGACTCTTCTTTGCCTTCTTCCTTCTCCTCTCACCTCCTCCTCCTTCTCCTCCTCTTCTTCTTTTTCTTGTTTTCTGCTCTCCCTTTAATTCATTCTGTTGATTTTGACTCCGAAAAGTGAAAATGCAGTGGCCAACACAGGTGTGTGTCTATATATATATATATATAAGCAACAAAGAGTAAAAGGCTAAGCGGTCAAAAATCTCGCGCGTTTGCAAAACTGCCGCTTTTGAAATGGAGCGGCGATTTCCTTCTCTTATTGGAAAAGGGATTGTTTTCTTGATTTTTATTTCTTTTCCTTTTTTTTTAGCTATTCCTTGAATTTTATTTTTTTAGCTAAAATGTGCATAACACTGAAATTAATCAAAACCAGAATGCCAAAATATTAATAAAAAATTAATATGCTTGAATAGATTCGCGGCCTCTGATGGGATGAGATTTTTTTAAACTCAATTGAAGCCCATTAAATTGTAACGTATTTATTTATGTGAATTATTCAATATCATGCTCAGAAATTATGTTTAAATAAAAATTTATTTGAACTCAGAACATACATATTAATTACATGAATTTATTTTTTTATTATTGCACAAATCATATAATTTATAATAATGCATTATATTTAACTGAAATCATATTTAGTATCGATATATTGTTGTAATTTTTTGTAGTTCAGTTTTAAAATATCTATAATCCATATGCTCTAAACTCACGCGGATACTGTAGGGACTACCCGAATTGCTTGGTGTGACGGTGAGCTTCAAAGTTTCGAGTCCCTTTGCATTGTTTTGACCTTAATAATCTAGTCCAATAGGGTAAGGGTGACTTGGATGTATAACGTTTAGTCGTGCTGCCAATCATGTAGAAGGGGATTACCGTGGCTGTGAGGACCTTGACGACCGATTGCCAATGAAATATGGCTGTGGCCTCTGGGCTTGGTACCCTCGGTTGTCGGTGGCATGCGGTGTCCACACGATTTGAAGGGGTGCATTTGCCCATCATAGCCTGTACATTAATCCCTTTAATATGCTTTGCACGCCGAGATCCATACGCCTCCATGGCCAATGGGCCTTAACAACATGAAGTCCAACACCCTGGACGGGACAAAATTGCTGACGTAACCGGCGTAGAATCTGTACGGATATCACATCTTTTTTTTTTTTGAAAAAAAAAATTCTATGCAGTGAAATGATACATAACAAGAAGTTTTATATAACGTGCAATTATAAATGTTTTTGTGACTGTTTGTGCATGGAGGCCCACAATTTATTATTGTTATTGTGTTTTTTAGTTTCCATGAATGATATCTTCGTTTGTAAAACATCTGGCCGAGCACACTCACTTCTAGACTGAAGGTGCACTCCTTGACCATGCGTGTTGTCTATAAATGCCTTGACACGTATAAAATTTATTTAATAAAAAAAAATTTTAAAAATGTAGACACGCTGCAACACTTTTATATAATTAGTGTGGTGCGTATATATATAATAAATTTGAAATTTTTAAAAAATTATATATATATAATAATAATAATAAATTTATATAAACGTATAAATAAATAGTTTGATAACAAGAAAATAGTTATTAATAAAAATAATTATATTTTATAATACGAAAAGGTAATGAATGACGCTTACTGCCATCAACATCCCAGAAGGAAGAAAATACGCACGGCACCGGGCATGCAAGGCCATGGTCACAGCCAAATCAACGTCTGCTTTGTTCTGCTTTGTCTTCTTCCGTGATTCTTGCCGCCAAATCCCCTGTTCTTGGGTCTATTGTCTCAAATGTTTTCCCTGTTCTATTTTGAACGAAGAAAAAATACAAAAGAAGAGTAGAAACAAAAGTAAACCAATGATGAAGAGCTTGTTTAACTTAACAGTCGGTATCTTGACAAAAGAGACTCGGCATCGTTTGCATCGGATTGGCTTGCCATTTGTCTCTAAATCTCCCTCTTTGCTTGTGCAAATGAAATGCTCGTGGTCTTTTAAATAGGTGTTGGATTCTCTGTGTTCGGGCGGCAGGAATAGCTGTCTGTAGCCGACCAAAAAGAGACTATCCGAGCATAACCCAAACCTTGAGCCGTACAATACTGAGCATCTTCTGTTGGGCCGAGTGGTCGAATATTATATGTGCAATTAAGGATACACTGGTTAGTTTTCTGCAATACAACTTGCATGCCTGAGTATTCAATTATCCGTAAAGACTGAATGTCGGTTTTATTAGAAGCTTGGGACATAGGAAGTGAAGCTATTATTGTGGAAATAAGGGATTCAAGTATTACAAATTACCATAAAACAGGACTCATTGGTCTAATGTAAAATTTTGCAGTGCAACATTGTTTGCAAAGTGTCTACTTCCTTCCAATTTCTAAACAGCCATAATTGTTGTTCATAAACAAGTTTTAATCACAGCCAAGGAGAATTGTGAAGAGGAGTCACAACAGATTTGACATGGAGATACTTATGAAGGGCTTCCAAGCCAAGATCTCTTCCAAACCCACTCATCTTATATCCTCCATATGGGCAGTCACTGTCAAACCCAAAATAACAATTGATCCAAATGATGCCGGCACGGATTGATCTCGAGACAGTGTTAGCCACATCTATGTTCTTGGTGACAATACCAGCCGCTAGGCCATATCTTGTATTGTTTGCGCTCTTAATTGCCTCATCTATAGTCCTGCAATTGCTCATGGGGAACAAATCAGCTGTGTTCTTTAGCTCATTGAAGAAGTCTATGCAGTGTTATGGCATTGAAACCAATGGGGACCATCAGGATTTTTCTTTTGGTTATTGTCTTCATTTATCATTCTGAAAACGCAGAATTGACCATTATTATACTTACTTGAACTTCATTAGTGACATCACTGGTCCAAAAATTTCATCCTTTGCTACCAGCATGTCCTTCTGGGCAAGTTGTCAACAGTTGAAAGAGAAAAACCACATTATGATTGAAATTTTGAGGACCCGAATTGGTAAACTAGAAAATGTAGATACCTTGACATCGGTGAAGATCGTAGGCTCAAGAAAATAACCCTTTTTGCCTAAAGGCTTGCCACCGGTTAACAAGCTGGCTCCTTCTCTTTTTCCATGCTCAATGTAAGACAAAATTTTGTCAAATTGCTGCTTATCAACCTGCATCAGGTTGGAAGATGAAATGAGCATTTCAGTTATGGATTTGCACGCTAAGTTCAGATCGAAGCCTTTCTAAGCTTGAAATCGTTAATATGTGACATTATCACAACAATCAAATTGGTTTTTATTTAGTTAATTAAGTTACTAGCAGAAAAATATACTTAACTATAACATTTCCAATTTTTGTACCTGTGGTCCTACTCGAGATTTTGGATCAAAAGGGTCCCCAACTGTCCATTCTTTTGCCTTCTCCTCCAACTTCTTTACAAACTTATCATAGATTCCTTCATGAACATAAACGCGTGAACTCGCCACGCAGATTTCTCCCTGATAATGTGAATGAAAGAAAGATTGTTACTGACACGATTTGAGCCCAATTCAGACAGTGGAGATACACATATGGAAAAGGAAAAAAATTTTGCCTTGTTATAAAGGATGCCAAGCAGAGCAAGATCAGCAGCTGTATCTGCATCAGCGTCATCAAATATTAGCAGAGGTGATTTGCCTCCTAATTCAAGTGAGACCTGTTTCAAATTGCTTGCTGATGCAGCCTGCATCACTACGCGTCCAACTTCTGTAGACCCAGTAAAACTCAGCTGAAATGGTAAAACCCAAATCACATAAAGTTAAGGCCCTATTCCAATCGTGCATATAGCACTGGTTTTATTTCTTTCAAGAAACCGAAGGGCATCATCAAATTGTGATCACCTTATCAACGTCCATATGTGAGGCGAGGGCAGCACCTGCAGTTGGTCCATATCCAGTTACAACATTGATGACTCCATCAGGGATACCAGCCTGGTTAGCATGCACAAAGGGAAAAATAGTATTAAGTGCATTAGAAATCTGCATTAGATAAAATTAAGAGAATAGAGTAGGACAGCATGTAATCAAAGCCTTACCTTTTTAGCAAGATGACAATAATAGAGAGCTGAAAGAGGCGTTTGCTCAGCAGGCTTGACAACCATGGTGCACCCGGCTGCCAGGGCAGGGCTAACCTTCATGAAGAACATGCCGGTAGGAAAGTTCCAGGGAATGATATGTCCTACAACACCAATTGGTTCTCGCAGTGTGTAGCCTTGAAGCTCACGCGACATTTTCAATACTTCTCCATGGATTTTGTCCGCTGCACCTGCATAGTAACGCAGAAGCATTGCCGCGTGAGGAATGTCCATTAATTTTCCCATACTGAACAACTTCCCGGCATCAATGGTATCCAAAGCGGCTAATTCTTCTATGTTTTCTTCAATCAAGTCCGCAAATTTCATCATGATCCTTCCTCTTGCCTGTTTGCAGTTCAAGAACAGCATGAAAACAAATGGGTTGCATCGTATAACTTTTGATTTTCATATATATATATATATATATATATATATATATATATATATATATATATATATAATCATGTGATTCAAAAAAATTCTTTCTATTTCTATTTATTGAGTATCAAGAAGCCATTAAACCCAACAGTTGCTCTTAACATCTGGAAATTGGGACTTTAACTCCGTTCAGGTCGGTGGACTTACATTCTTATGAACTCAAACCAATAAACTTAACAGCATGACCACGTAGTACGGGTATACGAAACTGAAACGGCATATAGCCAACTGGAATCCAAAGGAACCATAACCATAACCATAAGGCGAGAAGGGGATATCATATATGACTATAGCCCAGTAAAAAGGGTATCGAGCACAAAAGAGTTTCTTCGTGAGTTTTGTCATTATCTCCGAGTACCTTATTACCAACTCAAGCGGCTAACCCAGATGCCAAAATAGTCTACTTTTTTGAACCGTAAATTATCCTACTTTGTCTAGGAAACACATGGAAAACACTATCACGCATGTGTGTCTGTGAAAAGTTTCCTTTTTTTTACTAATTGCAGAAAGAAACGGAATAATTAGGAGGGAAAAGTTTTCTTTTCATGGGTGAGTAGGAAATAAACTTAGGGGTCCCTTTTCCTTGTCCCTTGTTAGGTCATTTGGATGCCAACTCTTCATTCATTATCATTATTGAACTACTCTAGCTGAAAATAATAATAATAAAAAAAAAACCATGATCATGTGAAAACGAAAATGCAAAATAATTTTATTGCAAGGATAGGAAGCACATGTCGTTCCCACCATATCTGGACAAAAGCTTTTAAAAATAAACTCTATTATTGGACGGTCCCACGTCCCTTGGGAAAAGTTGAATATTGTACCTCCGGAACTCCTACAGTCTGGCACTAACAATTATAAAAAGGGCTGCCGTCACAACGGTTGGATCTAGAAGTAACGGTCAAAGTAGTAAGTATGAACCACTTAAGCTTCGTTAATATTAGTGTAAATATTTTTTCATTTCTGGCCAACACGAAGGAAATTTTGAGGCCGCTCATATCTCTTTACTTTTCCAATTGCTTAGAACGTCGAATTAAAAATAATTAATATCATTCAAATAATTTTTTTTTTAAAAAGTAAGAATTTATAATTATAAAACTTTATTATTATTTTATTTTTTTGTATATTTCATGCATAAGCAAACAGGTCAGATGAACACAAAGGATGCGCTTACATAACCGGACATGCGAGGCCACGGTCCCTTGTCGAACGCATGGCGTGCAGCCTTCACAGCCACATCGATGTCCTCTTTTTCCCCCTCTGCAACTCTTGCCGTCACCTCTCCTGTCCTTGGGTCTATTGTCTCGAAAGTTTTTCCTACAATAAATGAGAACCATATTTTAAGAAAAATCTAATATAATTGACAAAAGGAAAAAAATATCAACAAAGTTATTATTTATGCACTAGAGATTCTGGCAAAATTAATCTAGCCAAGGACAAATTGCGCTGATGATGCGACTTTGTCTGATACATCTTTTGATTGGATCCATCCAATAGATGAGAGCATTCAGAGAAAGTCCAATTTTGCATCGTTCAATTATTATCTAACCAAGACCACCAATTATTTAATAATTATATAAAATATCTTTGTGTGATAGCGTGTTAAATTAGAGTATTCTAATTGTATCCCTACCTCATTGGACGTGTCAAATTCATATTTAACAGATTGCATTCAAGCCACGTCTATTCTTTTGAAAAAAAAAAAAGAAGAAGATATATAGATGCGAAAATCACATATAATTTGATTATAATTATTTACTGTATATTTTAAAATTTTTTAAGTTAAAAATATAAACTTATATTTATTCTCATGTCGAATCAATGTATTGATGCCCTTTGTGAAAGATTTGAAAGAAGCGCGAAGATTAATCTAACATGTACAGCTGTTTATCTGTTTTGAGCAAATGGATACATAGGGCTGTTAAAAAAAAAATAAAAAAGAAAAACTCCTTCTCAGGAGAGTTGAATACTGTAACTACAAGAGTAAATCAGGGAAGGAATTGATGAGTTCAAATACTGCACGAGGTCAAAGCAAAACGCATATATGCTTTATATATATGTATATACACCACTGCGTGTAGAGATTAAAAAAAGCTTAACCAATGAAATCAGAAATTAAGCAACATGGAGCTTTCTTTGGCGCGCGCGCGCGCGTGTGTGTGTGTGTTTGGGATAGTGATATAGAGAGAGGGAGGGGATCATAAATTAAGAAACCTGAAACTGAATCGACGAACTCTCCGTTGATGAACAGCTTTGTAAACTTTATTTCTGGCAACTTGATGAAATTATCGGAGCTTCCATTGATTTGACCTGCCATCTCTTTCTCTCTCCCTCTTTATGGTCCCGTGTCTGAAGAAGAGTGAGACTGTGTGTGCGCGTATGATTTTACAGTGGGTTTGGTTTCCAGAACTTTGGCGTTTATTTATAGGCGAAAGCGGCTGCTGTCCAGCTCCATTTCTTGTGCTTGTTACCCCAGGCATATAGGCTTATTGTGTGACTCATCTAGGAATAGGCCAAAAAAAGGTTTAAAATGTGTCCATCAGCAATTAAAAATTTAAAATTTTATTTTAAAAAATAATGAAAATAAATAAAAAAAGTATTTATAATCCAAAATTTTTAATAAATAATTTTTTAAAAAAATATATTATTATTATTATTTTATATTTCTTGAGTTATATGATAATTAGAATCAATAAAATTGTTAGAGTCATAAGATAATTATTTTCTTTTATAAGATGGACTCTACTTTTTATGACATTAAAAAAATTTCAATTCGACTCTTGTTTTGTGATATTAGTGAATTTACTTTATAGTGTATAAATAAACTTAAGAAAGTTTGAGTCCATGTAAATAAAAAGTTCACTTTCTTCCATTGAGAATTAAAAAAAAAAAACCATCACTTTATTTGTTGTATTTTTTATTTCATTTCATTTCTATTTTTCCATTACAATATTGCGGTATTGTAAAGGCGAGGGTGTCCTGATTTAACCAAACTATATATACATATATATATAATAGGATAATAAAAAAAATGTAGTTGGTCGAGTTGGTATTCAAAGTCCAATACTTTGTTGGGGACAGGCGATGATTGGGGGGGGGGGGGTTGGAGAAGGCCGATGTAGGGATTTGAGCTCTGTACTAAGTTTCTGGTATAAGTACTCAACCCTATATGATATAGATCAATAGATCAACTGTTTGGGGAAATGCATATGATTGACTCGTTAATTTCTATGGAAAGCATCTTGTTGAAAATAAAAGTTATTTGGACAATTAGATATCATAATAAATAATATATATTTATAATAATACAACAAAAGAGAATAAAGAACAAAAAAAAAAAAAAATGCAAGCGAGTGGCATACCAATCATATTATTGGATTGGCGATCTGGCCATGCCCACCTCTATGATCCCCATACAAAACAGGGGGAGTTGAGATGTCCCTTTCATTTCCAGTAATCTATTTATAGTATAAACACCAACTTTCTTCCCATTGAGATTTGGTCTCAAATTGTGACCAATAACATATACGCAACTGCTTCAACTCGGTATTCTTTTTAAGCTCATTTATCGTGCAAACTCGAGAAGCAGACAATTGTGATTATTTTGTAGGGGCAATTAGCTAATGCACAAATTGGGACTGCAGTTATTGCCATAATCGCACAAAATGCCATTGCCTCCAAAAGCAGTCCGAAAAGTGATGCGTGACATGTTTGAAGACAAAATTTCTGGACCCTTTGTGGAAAAGTATGATTGAAAAGTTAGGTCTACTTTATCAGCAATGAAGATTATTTTGATTAGATGAGAACAATCGGCATAAATCAAAATATTCTGGGAATTACTATTTACACAATCATTTTAGCTGCAAATGCAAAGACTTCACCTTAGCTACTTTAGGCCAAAAAAATTGTTATACATAAGCCAACGCTTTAATGTGTATAAAATCAAAACGTATGCATGTAACTAATAATTTTCAATATTTAGGCATTTAAAATAATGATTAAGCGTCGTGGCATTACTGACTTTGTAGGTTCAGCTGTCATTTTAGAAAATTGCGTACGATGTGTCTATTTCTGATCTATGAGTACATGTATCTTGAGAACGTGCCCATAGGTGGTCAAGTTGCCATCTGACTATGTCATTGCAAGATTATAATGGAATTAAAAAATAATAATAATAAAAGTACACCGCTTTTCCCATCCCCAAGGTCCAGCTTATTGCATAAACAATCCTTTGTGAATCTCGCCTTCCAAGTAAGTGGAATGTTCAAACTAGTTGAGTTAATTTCATTTCTTTAAAAAGAAAAGAAAATTAAAAAAAAAAACAATGAAATGTGGGAGTTGATCTTCCAGTCTCAGATATTAATAAACATAAGTCTCCAAAGTTGTATTTTAACCCAAATATATATTGGTCCAATGAGCTTGTTCAAAAAAATATCAATATAGAGTTGTGTGAGCCCGGCGGGCTAAGCACTACAACGACAGAGTATGGGGAGTTGAGGGTTGGGACTGACGTTTCTTTGGTCTCTCTTTTGAGAGATAGTTTTTGTTGTTGTATTTTAATACACTGATGCTTTTTTTTTCAACCAAAAAAAAAAAAAAAAGAAAGTTCGGAGTTAGAAGTTATTACCAACGTTTGTATTTCGCCTTCAAAGCTAGAAAAAGTTTGGGTGTATTTACATAAAAAAAGGCCCTTCTATATATTTTCGGCCTTTTATTTTCATTTTCTTCTTTCACCTCTACACGAGGAAACTACGGAAAGTATCTCTGCAGGCAACAATGTCTTATAGTTATTCCTTTTAAAAGAAACCCGTAATGTTAAAAGACACGGCATTCAATTTAACTTTTAAAATAGAAAGTCAGATTCTTAAAAAGTTTTTCTATTTGTAAACAGAGTCACTTCAAGGCATTATAACATTGTCATAGCCTGGACCAGCACGTGGCAGGGGGTGAACCCAGCAGCACCCACCAAGCGTTTTGTTTGACAACGCATTATTGGGCTTCCTCTGCACAGGTGCAATCCACAATGAATCGAAACCAACGTGCTTGCAGTCGGAAGTTTGGCCGCTTGCAATACCTTATGGGGTCTCAAATTAAAATCTCTAATCCAAAAGCCAAGCCCATTCAATTTTCGTTTTTCATTTGTTTGTCCGTGAACTGACTGCTCGACTTCTAAAATGTTGTGTACGGTGGACAACAAATTGAGATTTAATTTTCATGAAGAAGAAAAGATGTATTTTTCTTCAATATGTCAAGTACAAAAGACAGAATGATAGATACAGCGTAACAATTTCTCCATAGGAATAGGAATAGGGGAAACAAAAAAAAAGACAAAAGAATATAAATGTCTAAAATTGTAAGCCTAGTTTCAGAACAAGAAAGAAAGAAAAATCAATGTAAGAGGTATGTGACTGCAAGGGCGACCAACATAAGAACGTAAGCGATTCCTTGATCAATTGTGTAACCATCGTTGGATGGACCTCCAGGCGTCGCTGCAGGTGAAGGAGCCATGACTTGGCCATATCCAAGTTGCAAGATTGCCAATAACATAAGGCCAATGATTGGAAAAGCCAAAAACTTTCCGGCACCCATGTTCAAAGACACAACAGATATGCTTGAAATTAAAAATAAAAAACAAGTGGGGATCAGATTAACAACCAAAGGGCAGCAAAAGAACGATTAGGAACTCAGATGGGTTTCTCGGGAGCTGGTAAAAGACACAGAGAAGAAGAAGAAGAAGAAGATGGTTAGGCACTGTCGACGGTTGGGGTGTGCTTTAAACCATTTATATATCGTGGGGAAGTCTTGCGCGTTTTACTTCCTGTGAAATTTCTGGGCATGGGAGGGAGAGGAGTAGTTTTCAACGGGCGCGCGTTTCTCTCTTTATTATAATCATAATAAACACGAGATTTTGACTTGATTGGCGGCTTATTGACCCGTAAAAGAAAGTGTGCTCTAGAACATTGCCTCGTGGCGGCGTTTACGTTTTTGCTTCTGCCAATATCCCATTTGATTATCAATAAGAGTTTTCAAAGTTTTTTTTTTTTTTTTGACTGAGTCTCTATTTTGTAGAACTAGAAACTCTGTTGGCTAGTGAGGAAATAGGACATTTGTTGAGATTTTGATTTGTCTGCGATCAAGGCATAAAGTATTGACAATATTGAATACTTGAATTCCATTCCTATGTCTGAATCTTGAGGCGAAAAATCAAAAGGAACGTTCATATTTAGGTGCTCTTTGAATTATTAGGTTGGTTCGCATCTTTGGAATGATGGCAAAGATGAGTATGCCCGGCGACTACTCGGAGGCCGGTCTGGGGCCAAACCAGGGGGAACCAAGTTGTCACCAGGAAACAATGAGAATGTTATGTTTTTTTTTTTAAACCTTTTTAGGAATAGTGTTCACTTACCCCCAAAAATAAAAAAGAAAAAAAAGAAAAAAAAAAGGGATATTATGCATCTGATATATATATATATATATTTTTTTAAAGATTGTTGTATTACTTTATTTTATTCATTGATAACAATAATCAGTAATAATAACATTCACCAATAGATAAATCAAACGAGGCCAAAGATTAATATTCGTTCGAAACATCATAATCATGACAGGAAACAGAGAGAACAGCATCAATTTTTTCGATGCCCTGATATAAAGAGAAGGAAACTGGTGTCACAATTAGGTTTATTTTCAAGATAAACACATTAGTGGCACAATCGAATGGGTTGAACTCCTAATCGAATTCCAGAATGTCCTACATCCACATCATAAACTTAAAGGTTAACTTATAATTTCACCCATTATTTTCAGTCGGTCCTGAAATTAAGTTTTAGCTTATAGTCAACTCAGGAATTCAAACGTAACCACCACTTTTATCAAACGTACATCATAATAAAGGATCGAAACTGGTAGCCTTGATGTAACATAGAAGCGAGATCGATTTTGCTCTATCTTTAAACAAGTATTCACACTAATTGTACAGCAAATAACTTATCATTGGATCATAACGAGATATATACGTCAGGCAATTAACACATTGAAACACTTGTGAAGCTATCAAAGGGGCAGCAACTGGCTCAACATCCTTCGGATTGAGAAGAGACTAATAATAAATCCTGGTATTATCCCCAATGTTTACTGGAAGGTCAGAAAACAACATGTGGGTTAGCAAAATGACCCAGATAACAGGGAAAGTAGCATCACAAGTTTAGTAGCAGAGCCAAGCACCAGGCATACTGTCGGCAAAAGCAAATTGTTTGGGTGGCCTTTAACACTTCAACAACAGCAGCAGCACCATAGTTTTAATCTCGAATTTAATTGGAGTCAGCTATATGAATCATGTCACACCATTCTAATCTATTATGCACAAAGTCAGGCGTGAGACCTAGTTGTTCTAAGCCCTTCCTAATTAAAGTTTCCCACATGATTTTAGGCCTTTGACAAACTATTGTATAAATGCTGCGATCCCACACAATGATAACTTATAATCCAGAAATGCAACATGTTAGACATGCAAATACAGCAATTGAAAGTTATAACTGATACATCAATCCATCAGGGAACTTGGCCTGTTCAGTCAAGCAGCTGGAATTTAAGACTCAAAATATGATTTTAGATGAGATATTAACTAAAGTGTTCACTTAACAAAAGAGTATTAACATTATCTTTGGAGAACATCTACATGCATTTAACCTACTGAGCAATTGCATAAAACCATAAAAGCATTGGTTGCCCAATTGCTTCTGTAATACAAAGAAATTTCAAGGCATTCGAGAAAGTGTTCCTCACCTCTGGGTAACAATCTTGATGTACAATTATCTCGTTAATTGTGTTCACATACACCTCACATGCAACTCTTCCCTGAAACAAATTGCCCAGTGTAAGCCAACCAGGACGAAAATGCATTAACTGGTGAGCAGGAGCAGGACAACAAAAGGCAGAGAGACAAATTTGTGATAAAAGACCAGAGATTTGGATTGCACAAAGTTTTCTGGTCACGAATGAACACTAAACCAACAGAAGAGCTTCACCCACTTGTGCAAAACTACGAGCAGCAAGTCTGAGAATTGTAAGTGCAGCTGATGAGGAATCAGCATGTATCATTACCACCAGATATAATCTAATACCACCGGGCCGGCCAAAAGGAAAACCAAAGATTAACAAATAGGGGTTTAATTCTAAAAGCACTTGCTCATAAAACCAACATGATCAAATCTGATCTGCCTGGCATAATGGCAACAACACACAAAATTACAAAAGCAAGGCACTCCTACAGCTTTATGTTCTTACTTCTGCTAGTTCCTTTACAAGTGGGATCGCAATCTACAGAAAATTCTCAATCCTCAGATTACAAGAAGTTTTCACAAATTGCTTTTCACTCTAACCATTTTTCTCGAGTCAGCAGCAAACACTTTATGCGAATTAATCGAAATCGGAAAAAATTAATCTTTTTTTTTTTTTTTGGGAATGAAGAAAGAAATTACCTTGATAGGAATTTTGAAAAATAAGAGGCCAACCTCTCCTTCAATCATCGTTTCAGTGTCAAATGGGATAATACCCCGAGCCAAATCCTCAATCAAGTAAAGCACATCGTGTATGACCTCAAGCCCGTTCAAATCGAGTGTCGCATCGACATACGACGACGTTCTCGCCCTCACCTTCCCTCCCCGAGACTTCACAAGCGCTAGCTCTCTTCCTCTGTACCCAACCGCCAGATCGAGAGAATTGTAGTCCAGAGAGAAGAAGTCTCTGTTCCGGACCTTGACCGTGAGAGAGAAGGACAGGTCGAGGGTGAGTTTCGGGTACGAGTTGACTCGAATGTGGTTGAGTCGGATCAGGGCGAGTTTGATCGAGGGGTCGGAGGGGAAGAGGAAGTATACGGCGGCGGACAGGACGAGTATGACGGTGGTAAAGAAGACGCAGCGGCGGAGAAAGAGGACGGAGGGGTTGGGCGGCTGGTAGTATGTCAGAACGACGACGTTTTGAGGTTGGGGAAGTAGAGGAGTATCACAATCGCCCTTCGAGTTTCTCATGGCCTTAGATGTTGCAAGTTTGATTTTCTCATTATCTCACTCCCTTTGCCCTGACTTCGGCGTTAGATATTCGGTGACACAGCCGATTCAGCTGTGGCTTATGAACCTTTCTGGCTCATAAACGAGGCCCAACCGAATATCTTAATTATTAATACAATCAGACTTGCCTTGTAACAAGTCCAATTGATTTGGGACAAGTTTGACTGTTTTCTTCTTCTTTTTTTTTTTTTTTTCTTTTTATATAATGCCCGCCTCCTCAGCTAGACTCAGCATTTTTATTTTGGGCCTGAAAACTAAGCCCGATCTTTAGTATTCATTTGTTTCGCATAAAACAGGAGTCTGAAGTCTGAAGTTTAAAACTATACCTGAACTTTGGGTCAGATAGGATTGAAACGGCAATTGGGAATCGGAATCGATTGAATGCAATCATTATTGTGGCAGATTTGGGGTTGTATCATATGTTGACTTTTTATGAAGATGATGTTGAGATGGTCTGTATGCTATTATATTTTTTATATATCTCATCGGGTACATATTGTTTGGTGGACAGGGATTCCTAGCAATTTTTATTTATTTATTATGACTTGTGTGTGAAATTTAAAAAAAGGAAAACCCTTCAGAAAATAACTTAAAAAATTTTAGGTTCCCAAAATTTTTTAAAAAAATCTAACAAGGACTGAAAGATACAAAGAGAGAGCACATGTTCGTTCTATATATGTTCATCTGCTGTAAATATACTGTACAATAGTTTCCCTCTCCAATAATTCAACTACGAATCATGTAATTCTACATGGGGCGTATGGAGAGAGAGAGAGAGAGAGAGAGAGAGAGAGAGAGAGAGAGGAAGGAGGAGGAAGGGGGAAATGTTGCTCATTATTCAACAACAATAATTACAGCTATAACTTGACCAGAAAAAAAAAAAAAAAAAAGATAGGATCATATAAGCAACAATAATGAGAGCACAGAGGATAATTAGAATTATAAGCAACGGTTGATGGTGATGGTCCAAAGCAATCGCCCAACAAAGATTCAAGGAAAAGAAAAAAGATCCGATCTACCCCCATTTTGTGTAGTTTAAAACAGTAGTTTGGGTAAAACATATAGAGGATCTCACACGGTTATACAGACACGCAGAGAATCGATCAAGTGGAATCAACGGACTTGAGTGGAAGAGAAGTTACGGAGTTGTTTGGTGGCATAGACTTTGATCGTTTCATCCAAGCCGATGACCTTGAACGATGAAACCTGCATCTAAACGACCCTTCATGCGTTGTCGGCGAGCAGAGGCATTGACCCTTCGGTGAATTTGATGACGCCATGCTGTTGCCTTCGCCGTTGCCACCTTTTGGGGAGGTAGTAGAAACACTGATGCTACCGGGCGAGGCCATGTATGTGATGTTCGTATGTGGGTGTTTGTAGCACTAATAATGGAGATTTGCAACTGGCAATATAGACTTTTGGATTATATAGATTTTTCTTGACATTAGGACCCAAATATAATTATACGTTAGCTTTTGTGTCTCGTACAATTTTATTTTATTTTATTTCTTTTCCTACGCTGAAAAATATCTTTTAGTCTGATTTCAAAGTTGAAATTTCAATCAATCACATAAAAATGGGATTAAGCAGGGGATGGAGAAACTGTGTACGCCTCATCTGGAATGTGAGGTTAGAATGGGTTAAACAATCTAGTGGTGCTCTATCATTCTGCCTCTGTTTGTCCCTATTTAGAAAGTGTCCCATCTAGCGCATGAAAGCCAACGAGGGGATATTGGTTAGGTTCCCTATGTACAACTTAAGAATGGGGGAATTTTCGGTAGATAAGATAGTTAAAAACGTCTCACTCAGCAGGCCCAGTTTTGGGAGAGACATCCAATGAAAATGCGTTAAACTTTTGTCACATTTGAACAAACGTAACCTAACCAAACCAACCGTGTGATGATGATGATGTTTCAAAGGAGGTGCCCAAGAGGGCCAAGCACATGGAGACGCGCGTGGCTCGCTGCATGAAGAGATGAGGTTTTGGTAATGTGGGGGGGGGGGCCCTTATAGCCTTGGTGGCCGTTTTACACTTATCAGATTCTCTCCGCTATTCTAATAGCCGAATCAGAAAAATGTCAGATGTCCCGCGGTGGGAAAGTAACATTATGAAGTAATGATTTTGATTATATTAAACAGTGCAGAATATACGATAACTATTAAATAATAAAAAATATATAATAACTAGCATGTAATGGCGCAACAGCTACGGCAAGGGATGTTATACATTATTATATAATTGTTGAAAATTTTTACTTATGGGACTCACCGTCCTGTCTGCTCCCGTCAGATGTTTTAACCCTATCCAACGTGCTGCTGCTAAAATAGGCCCCGAGGTTTTTTTTTTTTTATATATATAAATTTTTTTTTGGGTTTTGCTTTTAGTATAAATAAATAAATAGAGCGAAATGAAGGTGCCCAAGTTCACTGAAAAATCAAACAACTCAATTAAATGAAGTGGTGCAGCCACTGGCAAACTGACAACCCCGGCCATGGGACTCGGTGAAACCACCAGGAGTCGTCACAATCTAGAGTGGACAAATGCCTCGCAGGTGGCAGTTTGTTTTACCGCTTTAAAAGCATCGAAAGGTGCACTCGAGGCCCCCCTCAAATACAGAGAGGCACTTCTTTTAAATATTTCCTTTTTATTAGCTATGTATATTCTAGAAATCGGTTTTAATAACTATGGATTCAAGTTGCAGCATATTGTTGGGTCTTGGATTTGGTGCGAGAGCGTTCAGTTCGCAGCTATTATTATTTGAGATAGTACGTAGAGAGATTAAATTAAAATATTAACGGAATGATTTTGGTGATCTTGATAAACCATAATTAAAATTTTTATGATTTTTTTATTAAAAAAAGTTATATTAACTATTTAGAGGATACCGTCGAATAAATATGAACTTTGGAATTAGATACAGTATTTTAACCCCATAACTCAACCCGTAAAACAATCTATATACATACATACATACATACATACATACATACATATATCGGCTGTATTTTCAATTTTCATCCGCATAAAAGTTTATCTCTTCAAAGATCACATGCAACTTCACCGTCCATGGACAAAACAAAACAGTAACTGGTTTTCTACCAATAACATAGGGAAGCGTAAACAACTTTCCAAAAGACCACCCAATCTAGCAGAAGAAAACAATTAAAGTGATTCTGAGTCAAACATAAAGGAGAGAGAGTAGGAATAACTAAAGTTGGTTGGCGTTAAGAGGGTGTAGGAGTGGGTGACAAAGCCACGGCCAGGCGAGCGGAGGCGGTTGCTGTGGCTTCATTATATAATAACTATAGCCATATCAACGATAGCCCCCACACCCCTACGACGGTTTCAAGCCGAAAAAAGATAGCCATTTACTTTCATCTAACTTTTGACACAATATGCAATTACCATGAAGGAGAAGTGCATGGAGACCCTGAGGATGATGATAAGGGTCCATTATGACTATGACTGGCAGAATCACAGCCTGAAGTGCCTAAGGACCTTGCATCTCTCAAGGAAATTGAACAGGCCTCCACTGGGAGCTTCTTCATTGGAGTCAATGGAGGGGTGACTCTGGGACTATATAGGGATTCTTGAGGCGTCTCCTCATCCCCCGAAGAACAACCTGCTTCCAAATGCGAAGGAGATGAATCAGGTGTTTCAAATGGGGTATCCACCCTGCCTGGCCTACTAGCTTCATTGTCGTAGATTGGATTGGATATATAAACAAAATGCTGTTTGCCGGCAGTCCAAGATTTTTCTTTGCAAACCTTGGTATTAGGAATCTGAATTGAGATCTCTCCAGAAGATTTTGAAGGAGGCGAAGATCTTGTGAGGGTAATTTGTTGGGGTTTAGGGTTCGACTGTTGGGCATGGACTTCGAGGATATGACGGAGCTCGGAATGTTTGTTCATTGGCTCTGTTTTCATCTTTTCTTCAAAGGAAGCTGCAGGAAATAGGAAGCTTCTTGGAGCCTGAAGGACCCCTTGGGCATAGTAGCTGGTTAATTGAGGAGAAAATTGTTGGGTTTGGTGGGGCTGTGGATTTTGTGACGAGGTGGATGCATCAGGGGTTGGCGAAGTGATTGAGGTTGGAAAGGTGCCATTGGTGGTGGTAGTGATTCTGAGCTGGCGCCTACGAAGTAGGAGAGTGCAGTATAGCTCCGCCAGTAGCACCAGGATTAGACCCAACACTATGGCCAGGCTCACCACCATCACCAGCGTTGCCCCCATGAACACCTTGGATGTGCTCTTCATCTTTTCCTCCTCCACCCTCTCTCTCTCTCTCTCTCTCTCTCTCCCTCCCCGGGTCTCTCCAGAAGAAATGGGAGCAAGTTAAAAGGGGCGGACAATGATAAAAGGAAGAGTAAGAAGCCACTTCATTTGGCGGGAAACGGTTAGTACAGATGACTTTGGGAACCAGGAACAGAATATCTCTGGGAGGACAGTAGAGGAAAAATTTTAAAGTGCCTTTTTGTTCTGACAAAGCTAATGGGATTTCGCATTTCCGTAACATCAAGGCCAAGTTGGTCACTTTCTAACCATCATGTGCTCCTTACAATTTCGGCTCGGTAAAGTGGAGGCACACTAAATTACTTATAATGCCACACCTCCTTGGGCGCGCAGTGCCCTAGTTTTCTGGTGATATAATCATTCAAGGTTGAAGTACATTGTACTGAAAAATAAGAGTAATAAATCAAGTAGGTCAACAGTAGAATTGCTAACGCTTACATAAAATGCAGAATTCCCGTATAGTTTGAACAAACAACAATAGGAAGAGCCTCATATTCTGCCATCGGCCAACCAGCATGTGGAAACTCTTTTGACTTTGGGAAGTTACAAGCCTTGTACAACTTCCAAAACCCAGGGGTCTAGAAACTGAAGTGATATTACAACTACAGATTCTAAATCATAAGGCAGGTAGATTGCAGAAACTAAACAATGTCCATGCCCAAAAGCATGGGGCCATAGTCCATCTGCAGTGGGATTGCTGCATGTAGTTAGAGGCCAACCGAGGTTGCACTAATTGAACCATACACTTGCCCTCTTCCTCAATTACAGTATACATCCCCTCACACGAAGCAAGGAAGGAAAATTTAGTGAATCAATCGTAATGGTGAGAAGGATGCTGATTACAAATGATTTACCTTCCTTTCATGGCTGCAAACCGAGCAGCCAAATCATCGTAATCAGGTAACTTAGGATGCACATGCCGAGCTGGGCTTGACCTGTCTGGCTGAAAGGAAGCAGCACGCATAAACAATTTTGTTGCCCTTGATGTAGTTTGCTCACTAGGGAGGGAAACTGATCGGGGTGGAGGAGGAACTTTCTCTGAGATATCATCAGTCCCAACAACGCTAATGTGACATGGGGACTTAACTACTTCAGTGCCTTGACGATGTCCATGACCACTTTTGGGCTCTCTTCTCACTTCATCAGCTTCATATGCCGATGGCTTTTTACTATAGTGGATCAACAGTTTATCTATCATCCTTTCCTCTTCATCAACTTGATTGTACTCATCATCAAATAAGATTGGATGGCCTCGTTTCGAGTTATCCCTTCTCTTGCTCCTAAGTCTTCTCTTCACTACTGCTGCATCTTCCAAATTACCAGTATCATCATAACTGGAGAGTGACTTTGAATGCCTCCTCCTTGAGGATTTTGATTTTGAAATGGGGTTGCTTATCCCTTCATCCTGGTAATAATTAATGTCCCCATGTCCATAGTCATTTCCCACTGCAGGTCCAATAACCTGCCCCTCATGGTTGGGCTGACAAGATCCTTCCCAGGTTTTCTCTGAGCAATTACTGAAAGTGACTCTATTGTTGTTTAGAGGATCATTGAGCACTACATTTCCATCAGAACCAGTATGGTAAGATCCCAACTTGGCTCCAGATTTTCCATCCTTCAGCTGTGAATTCGGTTTTGTGTAAGGAGGAGGGATGAAATTCTTGTTCTGGGGTTGCAAATGATGCACCTTTTCCTCATGGACATTTCTTGTGGAATTTGCATTAGTATGTTGACGAGCATAACTATTTCCAGCCACTGAGCTGTTACAATCATTCTTTGACAATAATCCTCCATAACTAGGTGAAGTATTTGGATTTCCACAAGTGAAAATGTCCTTATCATCTCTTCTGGCCACTGTATTTTCCCTACCATTAGGCAGCTTGGATCCACCATCGATACTCTCCATCTTTTTCCTCTGAGATGAACTACCTAATCTAATTGCTTTCAGGGAAGCATCATCCTTCAAACTTTCATGCTTTTGCAAAGTGGTTTCTTGCTTAGCTTGGAATAAAATGTCTTGATTGTTCCCATACAGCACATTTTTCTCCTTGAAACTGGCTTTCTTGTATCCATTGCTGGAACCATGGTGTACAGGTTGAGGATCAAGCTTATTTCCTCTTGAGAAATGATCCTCCTTGTTATTGAGTACTTTGCATGCAACATTGGTATGCTCAAACATTTTTTTGGATAAAACTTCATGTTTGTCCCATTTTGTGTCTTTTTCATTAACTGACATGCGTTTGTCATCATTGGTAGGTAAAGATCCATGCATTTTTTGTTTTCCCTGCAAAACAGTCACAAATAAGGATGCAATAAGTGAAGGTAAAAAAATACAATAATTCTTTTCTGTAACATACTGGCATGGGAGACAAGTGGAGATAGCTATGTTTGTTTATAAGAATAAAAAAAAAATTGTTTTAACAAGTTCAAGAGTCCTGAGTAAACAGTTTATTCTTTGAATGGGGACAGGGGAGTGGAAGGAATAATGAGAAACATAGAAGGAAACCTGTGCAACTGATGGGGGTTTAGACATCCTCTGTTTGAAACCCCTGGAGTCCCATTTTATGGAGAATTCTGATGCTATATCTTGCATTAGCCAAACTTTTTGCTCCGTTGTATGAGGTTTTGAAGATAAATTCTCAACGAACTAATAACAAACAACTTAAGTCAGGTGCAGTAAAGCAATTGCAGATAAATAAACCCTTAGTGGAGAATTACCTTCTGATTTGCAAACAATTCTAAAGAATTCCCATATCTTTCAAAAAAAATGTGCCTTAAATCACGTAACTCTGGCAGATCTGAAAATCTCGCAGCAGCAAACATCAGGGATGACACAGCTTCCCTACAGTCCTCAGGACAGTGACTGTAAAGAAGACATAAGGACTGCAATATTAACCGATAAGTTTGGAAAAATTGAATGTTCCAAAGAATTTAAATGAACTTACAAAAATAACAAAGCCAAAACTCTGCAAATGTTCAGTCATGTCATAAGCCATAAAATATTAAATATAGAAATTACAAATCTAGACCATTTTGCAGGTACATAATGTAAAAAATAGGAAATGGGAGAGTTCTCTATACAAGGTATTTCAAAGTTATATCCCAATTTTTAGCAAGTTGATGGGCCATAAACGAGAGCCACCACCTTCTAACTTGGGTATTAGAATAGCCTAAAAAATTTGTATACAAGCTTCATGCCAAAGGAGATGGTAGGCAATCACTTTTCCAGACATTTGCTCTTGGCCATGCTAGCAGTAATATCTTATTGCTAGTACTAAAAAAGCATTAACATTGCAAGGCTGGCAAGAAATTAAACCAGAATAATTGCCTTTACTTGTATGTCCCTAAAATATCACCAGTTGGTTTGGGCCCCTCTCCATGAGAAATCCGTGCAAACAGCAGATAATGGCAGTATGAAACATGATTTCTTCATGCTGACTTACAAGCTATGTGGCTCGCAATTAAGAAGATTGTAATTCTTCTATTCACAATAATAAAGGGGCTAAATGTTTAATGCCTGCATGCTGATATTCAAACAAAAAAAGTGGAAATGATAAGGAAAAAATATTTTGCTATAAAAGTTGTCCAAGTCTGCACTCCTTCATACTATCATAAGATTTGCCTCACATGAGAAATGACCCAATTTATCCATATCGGAAATTCATGAACAGAAGAATCAATTTATGGTAGCTAATAATCCACGGAAGCTTGCTTTATTAAAGATAAGATTAACACAAGAGAAGTTATCACATAAGATGATAATCTCCTATCTTTTAATCTTATTGCAATGTTTGCATTTGTCAACTAAATTAAGCCAATACCGTATAGCAGCACTCAAATGTAACAGATGGAAGAACAAAATAAAATAAAATAAAATAAAACAAAAAATCCCAGATAAAGGCACAAAAGTTAATTGGTTCCACACAAATTAGAAACTTAAGTTGATACACACTAGGAAGGCATACCTCATCTTTTGCATGACTGAAAGATGCTTTAAAACAAAATCACTATATTGCTCAACAAGATCGTAACAAGATGATAGGGTTAATTCAGCCAGAAGCCCTTCAGCCTATTCCATCATGTCAACAAATGAGCACAATCCCTCAATAACTTAGCGTTATACATATATAATCAAAAAGAAAAAACAAAAGATTCTCAGAATTTAACAAATCAACGACAATAAATAAAAATATCAAGCTAATAATATTACCCTGCCATAGGCATTGATGTCGAGGCCATTAATGAGCAGATCAGCCATGTCTTTCTTCAAAAACTTCAGAGTCGCGTTCCTCTTTCTTCGTATCGCATCAATCCGACTCTTAGTCAGCTTAATAAGCGATTTACTACTCCAAACAAAAAACAGAAATCCAAAAAACAAAAAGAAATCAAATTTCTCCAAGAAAGAAAACATCAAATTCTTGAAAATCAAGATTTGAGCAACACGTCAAAAAAAAAAAAACACAAAGAGGTCTAGATTGTAATTGTACCATTTAGAGGCAAAGCCTCGACCAAGAAGCCCGTCCATCATCCTCCACTACCTGTTAGCTTCGAGTCTCGGCAAACAGATCCGTTTCAAATAGCCCTCGAAGGGCGTAGATTTAAAGCCAACTAAAAAGTTGCAAATCCGCCATTAATTACAGCTCTCGTTGATTCAGAGAGCGAGAGAGAGAGAGAGAGAGAGAGAGAGCGCGAGAGACTGATCAAGTAAAGAATTATATATATAAAAAAGGAAAAAAAAAAATCATGCTTTAGTTCACTTGCCATATTAAAATATCTATATAATTATATTTACATATTTATTTATATTAATTTTTTAAAAATATATTTATATAATAATTAAACTATGACATAATATATACATATTTTTTACCATTATATTATAATCATTAAATTAGTTAATAAAATAAAAATATTTTTAAATATTATTTAAAGAGTATAATATAAATTTTTTATTTTAAAATTTATATCATATGAAAAATTTAATAAAATAAAAAAATATTTATTAGGTAATAAATAAATTATTATTAAGTAATATATTTAATAAAAAAATATTTAATATAATTTTCATTTAATTAATATAATATATAAATTTTTAAAAATTAATGGTAAATAAAATTAGTGTATTTATTTTGAAAAAATATAATAAATCCAGTGCACGAGTGGCTGACTGATTGCCCTCGTGTTGTTTTACGGTAATGACCTTTTAAAATTATAACTATAAAATGTTGACATTTGCAAAAGGAGGGTAATTAATGGAAGTCCCGTAGATAATGTTCGAATCGTGGGCGGATTAGGCGGCAAATGTACGGTAATGGTGACCCCTCAAAATGGCAATTCGTTCCGGACCGAGAAAGATGATCGTGGTCACAAATGATATCATACCGGCTGATCTGGACCGGATGTTTTCATGTTCTAGGACGTTAGGAAAAAATTACTTAAATTTTTAACTTTAAATTTAAAATTCGATTTCTACTGTTGTGAATAGGTTAAGGGTTTTTATTATCTGTCTTTTTCCATTCTTAACAGGATACCGTTTTTAAGCCCTCTTAGCTGGTGGAATTTTATTGAGGGAGATACATATCATACCCCCAAATTTTTAAACCCTATTGGGGAATCAGTTTCGTACTGTTGTGTATAAATGCTTGACTTAGCAAGGCAAGAAGGCAGATTATCAACGATTGAAGGACAGATGAAAATAAGGCAGCCATGTGCAACAGCTAACCAAAACAGTCTCCTACTACTCATTACTATATGTATTAATAAAGAAATTGTCCCTGCTGTCAATAAGGACGATGTCGTGTAGATATACTATGACATGCCATAAAAGTTGATATTGTATAAAATTCGAGTTTGCATCTTAGATTAAAAGTTCCTCGCTCCGTACGATTAAAGCATTGGAGTTGCTAATTGAACACAAATCATCTTATACCAACATCGGAAAAGTCCCAACATATAAAAAAAATATTCCTACTCTTCTCAGTTTAGCTTCTAACAGGTCATCGTTACAACAAAATTCGGATAATGACTTAGGCCATTGAGGCAATTTACCTCTATTATTAGATTCCCTTGACCTTGCATTTCCAGTACATGCTCGTCAATAACTTGGTGAGAAATCAGAGAATTGAAATGAGGCTCAAAGCTCTGGTGCAATGGGCCTTATGCTATTGTCTCTCTATCTTACCCGGTTCTTCTTCCTTTTCAGGATCTTCCTCCTCTTCCTCTTCCTTTTTCTCTTCTTCTTCTTCTTCTTCATCTTCTTCAGGAGGATCATAAGGCAAAGGTGGTGGTATTGGTGCCTTAATCGGGCTAAACTGGGGAAATATATCAGGTCTACGCCCAGGCTTGGGCCTCTCCCACTCCTGAAAGACAAACCAAGATACGTTATTCTGTGTCTAGATCAAACAGAAAGCATTCACAATAAAAAAAAGGTTTAAAATAAGAAGTTAGAATTACTTCTTCTCTTACACAAACCTATCTGATACTAGAACATCCAAGAGTAGGGCTTTCCTCAACCGTAGGCCAAGCATTTTGGAGACTAAAGTATACAAAGTCATTAGACCAAATATTGCGTATTACTGCCAATAGTTAGTGAAAAACTCAATTTAAACATTTCAAAGATGAAAACTGGAAATGTATCCACCATTTCGTGTAGTACTTCAAATAATATTTGATATAATATCAATTCTTTGCCTGGTCTATGTGACAACAGACTCTTTAAATGGGCAACCTTTAATAAAGCATTGTATCTTTGTTGGAACATTTTAATTCCCAAAATGCAGCAATCATGTGCTACCCTATGCTACACCCAACCGATCCAACAAAGATGTGGGAAAGCTATCATCCACAAACACATAAAAGCCAACCTGAGAGAGAGCTATGTCCAAAAAATTGTTTTAGTTTCCCTATATATTTGGCCATATATTAAATTCCAAACAATACATTCTAAATAAGTTGCACAATTCAACGCCATAGTGTTTAGAACGGAAAACTGAGCACAATTAAGGCCAGGAGAGATATGGCACACCACAAGCCGTAGTGAGTAACAAGAAGCATGGTTCAATTTTAACGCAAAATTGGACACCAATCATCTTATATAATTCTCCTTGACTACAATGCAAATAATCAGTGCAGAAATCAAATGGCTTGGCATGATTCTCTTGTATTGGATCCAACTTCAGCAGACACAAAAACATTCATTTCAAATCAATGAATGTCCAGTCAAAAATATTTGCTATGACACAACAACAGGGCTTTTCTTCATCCTTAAATTTGAAGGAGGTGTTTTTCCTTTCTTTTTTTTTTTTCTTTTTTTTTTTTCATTGAATGGCTTCTCCCTACCAAAAGCCTATTTCATCTCATGCCACCAACCCCGGCCATGCCAACAATCTCAGTTCATGCTATTGTAATCAAATTACAAGCCTCGTGGATATTTCAACTAACTGCATTGAACTAAGAATATAAATCAGCATATCACCTAAAAGTTAATAAAAATAATTGATTAAGATTAATCAATAAACCTCCGTTGCAAAGAATTTAAATACATACAATTGGGAAATCGAGAGGGCTTCGGCGGGTCAATTTCTCTTCTTCGGGTGCCATACAAACCACAAGCTGCTGCTGCCGCCTGCCGCGATTGTAACTCTTGCTTACAGCAACAAACGAGCGTCCAGAGCCAAAACCAGCATCGAAACCCAGATAGCATCGACAACCGTGGCTCGTCGACGCCGAAGAAAAAGAAGAAGCCGCCGACGCCGCGAACGTGAGAGGAACTAACGGGGGTTTTGAGGCGGTAAAAATCGACGGTCCTGTCGATGCCATGGCTTATTGTTATCTTCTTCTTCTTCTTTTATCCTTTTTTTATGTTTGGCAAATGGAGAAAGAATGGCGTCGGTCAGACCAACAGGCTCACAGCCACCAACCGCCTCTCTCTGCACCTCATAGCCGCCATCGTCTCTTTTTAAACCAGTTCGGGGGCGCTCATCAGGATATGGGCCATTTAATGGGCTAGGGCCAGCTCAATAATCCAATTTGAAGAAGGCCCCGGGTGTTCAGCTTTTGGTAATGCAAATGAAGATCGAGTGAAATTACGTTATTTCTATGTTCGATTCTAATGGGCGAAGAAGTCACATGATAGTATTTTCAGAGTTGCTGCAAATGTTTGATTACTAGCCTTTGTCTTGCACTTTCTTTCTTTTTTTATTTTTGACTTTTCTTTTTCCAATTTCAGGTTCAAGATATAATGCAAAAACCATTTACCAAGCCCGTGATTAAGAGTTTTTAAGACCAACAAAAATACCTGAAGACATAAAGATCTTACAACTTGTAACACGGAGGCTCAGTTTCAAGAATTTACCAACAGAATTACAATTCCCTGTTGTGAACTATGTCAAATGTTCTGCTGTCAGTTTGAACGTACTCTCAATCTCCAAATCATCAACCTGAAATTCCAGGTTCCATAGAACATTGCATCAGCAACATAATGCCGTCAAGAAAGCCAGCACGAAAAGCGAAATAGGCAGCTTTCGGAGATTTAAGGTTGTCGTGTTTTCCTCTTCACCGCGCACTTTTGAATTGATGACAACTTAGAACCTACTGATCTATTGCTTTCTTCCTCGCTGTCTTCACTATCCCAAACAATTAAAGATTCAGCTGTCGGAGATTCTTGTTTCTGTCGCTTAGTTACACCAGCAGTTTTTCCATTTTGATGTAGGGTACACTGCTGCCCCCTATCATACATAGAGGAGTTGTGCAAGTGCGAGATCAACTGGCTGTTATCCTCATTGCTCCCCTGCAATTCAAAGAGACGTCCCAGTGACTGATTCCCGCTAATAGGAGTCTTCCTTGGAGTTTGGGGATTTGAAAAAGGAAATTTCTGAATCGGCAGAACATTCTCTTTATCTTCCTGTTTCTGCGACAAACCTCTAGTACCCAGTGAAAGCTTCTTACTAATAGAAAGTACCTTCTCACATTTGATATCAGTGGAGCCCTTTTCCATTTTGTCAACGGAATCCTTTGTGGACTGCACTTCATCATGGTTATCAGATGGGAATAAACTCAAGGATCCAGTTGAGTTGCCATAGGATTGAGATGGTTGGTGTACGCATGAAGATCCAATCATGATGCTCTCTCTCACCTGTCCCCAGTTAATGTTTTTGCTACCAACCGTTGGCTTATTGTCATGATGCTGCTGCAGTGGTTGGTCATGATTATTACTAATCTGCAATGGTGGTGCTACCATAGAAAGCACTTGTGGGTTAAAGATGGAAGGTGAGTGCTTGGGCTCCAAAACCTCTGTATTATGGTGTTGAGGAGAGGAGTCAAGAGATAACTTCTTCCTAGTGTTACATAGCTTCTCATATCTCAAGGTACATGCTTCAGGCATACTCCTCATGCCTTCTCTGTCCTCTTTTGCTTCCACGTGATCATTAAAATCAAACAATGGTTGAGAATTTTGGTTGTCATTTATCACTACATCATTGTTCTTTTTATGCGTTGAGCTAGAGTTCTCCAATGATAACCTTGAGCTGATCCCACATATTTTCTTATGTGCAGGAACAGAAGCTATATTTTTATAATTTGGCACCGTGCCCGAGTCTTTAATCTCCATCTGCAGGAAGGGACATTGCAAATTTAATGAAAGAACCATTTATATAAAGAATAAAAATAACAAATGAATCAGAAATCAAGTAATGCTACCAGCATGCTCGAATCCGATTTGATTTCAATGCCATTAGTGCCGCGATTGTGCCCACTAAATCTACCCATTGCATATTTCTCAGTCATAGACCGTGCTTTCTGATCAAAAACCTGCCTGTTATACTTATATTCCTTGCTCTACATATTTAATCAATCAAATCAGACAACAGGGGCATAACATCAATAAAGTGCAAAATCAGATCAACCTGTGAGCATGTATACATACCGCTTCACACATCAATCCGTCGTCCGGGTTTGGTTCGCTCAATAGCAGTCCTATGCTCATTAGTACAGTTGAAATATTCAATGACGGCTGCCATGCGCCCTGCTTGTATAGGAACACAGACCTTGTCATAATTACTCGCAAAAATAAAAGAGCTACAGCTTTCATGAGATCTCCTATTATTAAAAACTAAGTTTTTCTTGGAAAATCAAGCCATTGGAAGTTACAAATGAAAATCGCAAGACCTCGAAATAATATTTCCATTAGGGATAATCCTAACATTCTGAAAATTTTGATGTTGCAATGTCAACTTTCCACTTGGAAAATGAATTCCATGGCATCATTCAGGCTCTAACTGATTAATTTGAGACGGATTTGCAATATTTACGCTTTTACCTTTGGAGGAAGATTCAAAATGTCAAGGCAAATTCGGCCGCCGTTATCAATGTTGGGGTGGTAAATTGGAGTGGCAAAGCTCACAATTGGAGGCTGAAATGGGTACCTAAAACAACCCCAAAATACCCAGAAATTTAAAATAAAATAAGAAAGAAAAAACAAAATATACATATACACACGATACAGAAACCGAACATTACCTTTCTGGTATTTGAATCTTAATACTAAAAATCCCTTTAGCGTATACAGTCCCTTCAGGCCCTTCAATTTCTAACTCACAATTACAAAATAACAAGCCAAATCAAGCACAAATGAAACCGCCAGTTCGTTCTTCTCTGAAATTTCTACGTTGAAAGCCTAATTAGAATGGGACACTTACGAGCGTGGATGGTTGACAGGGACGAGTGGTCGGAGTCGGCAGAGAGAAGCGGGAACGACGCGCCCGGAGGTGGGTCGTTGAGGAGGAGATTGAGCTCCTTTTGCATACGGAGATTGAGCCTCGCGGCTTGGGCCATATCGCCTCTCTTCGTTTATTTTTGGCAAAATCTTGGTTTTTGATTAATTAACGATGTTAATTAGTCATGAATGCCTGGCCCTTTTGGGACTTTTTGGTTTCGCCAGATTTTGAATCTTGGAGGGAAATGGCATCCAACGCTTTGAATTTTGATTGGTAAAAATTTGGCGGAGAACGCTTCTTACGATACGGAGGACAGCCAACGAATATGAATAGCGGGACCAATGCCGCCTTAAACGGTAGATTGAAAACCCTAGAACAAGGGGATTGTTGATCAAGCAAGCGCTATTTGTTGATCGCTCAAAAACTTGATGCACAACCAAAATAAATAAATAATTAATATATATTTCAATAATCACATATATAATAATCATTTTCAAGCATTAACCTTATCAAATAAATCATGCAAATGAAGTTTATGTGTAGGGTTAAAAAAAAATAAAATTATCTCAATGTAATCTTACTTTTGTCCTAGGACAATATAATGAGTAGCACAAGCCCTTTCAAAAAATAAAAATAAAAAATAAAAATCTAAAAAAATAAAAAAAAATATTGAGTGATTTAGAGAACAAAATAAATAGGTTTTGTCAATAGACAATGACAACAATGTCTATCAAAATTGGAACTGAAGAAGTTGCATTCCCTGATCTCGATCCTACGCACGCTTGGATGAACATTTTCGATTACTGACCAGAGCCTCCCACCTTAATTTGTTGATTAGAAAAATGTTACATTTTCCAGCTCATAATTCCTTACTCTACTTCTCACGTAATCAAATTTTCAACTTTTTTTTTTTTTTCTCATCCTGCATTTAAAAGACATAAATATACAACAAATAATTTTAAAAGGATTATTTTGATAAAAATTCAAAATATTTATTAAAATATGTAATTAATAACGATAATTATAAATATAACTATGTGTCTAGAAAAATATACACAAAATTATTTTTTAAATAAAAAAATTATTAAATATAAAACGTACAATCAATGTCCAAAAACTGTATTTAAAATGATTAAAAAAAAGCTAGTTCATCGGATAATATTTCATTTTGATCAATGACGCAGTAAATTCCTGCATCCCCATCCATGTAACAAGTTAGCAAGTTACAAATGAAGCTCATGTATAGTGCCCACCACGGCTCATGTCAGTCAAGCATGAGCCCTTTTGGGAGCGAGGGTTTCAGTAACCATCTGCTGCCGGCGGCAGGCATTGCTTTAATTCATGAGATGATGTCAATTTTACGGGGAATATTTATTTTATATATCTGTAAATAGTGAAATCTAAGTAAAATGGTTTAAATCAAAAATTGGAACATGGGTTCATGTTGAATATCACACCTGGCTAGCATTTATCGGATTCTGCCCATGTTATTCTGATTCCTAACCACTAATATTGGTTGTCCCTACTTCTCAACTGGGCAATCAGATATTCAGTTATGGACCCTACCTTGCCGAAAGAGGAAACAAATAAAGGTCGCAATGATTGTCCTTGGCGCGCAATGTAAGCTTCGTTTTCATTTAACCATATATTTTAAGAAGCAATTGAAAGCAAATTTTCACATCCTTCAACTTTTTTTTTTTTTTTTTTGAAGAAGAAAGTAAAAAATGGTTCTTTATAATTATGTCAAGAATAATTAAAAGAAGAAATTTTTTTATAATATTTTATAGGGTTATTGGTCACTCTTTTATATTTTAATAAAAATTTAAATTTATAATCACATAATAAAAAGAATCAAAATTCTTTAATTATTATGTTACAACAAACCGAGATACATTTTTTAATATTTTATATTATTTAAATATTCTATTTTAATTTTTAAATTTTCTTCATTATCTCAAATATGCTGCCTTTAATAGTAGAAAAATTAGACCTAATTAACAAAGGTTTACGAATAAATTTAGCTAAAACTCTTTAGTTGAACAGACATATTCGTCCCGCAATATGCTACTTTATGCTTCGCTTCATTATCTGTTAAACTTTTCATTTACGTGCAGGTTATGCTTCCATACACAATATAGAGAATAAACATTTCTATGATTGAAAACTCTTGACAAGATGTTCCATAAGCATTATATGTACATAAAAATTTAAAATCCTTTAATTACATACAAATAAATTTCCTACAACGTTTAAAATGCCTGAAATTTTTTGATTTGTAGTCTTGGGTCTTATGATTTTTCTTAAAAAAAAAAAATTCATGATTCAATAAGTATATACAAATGAACGCATTGAACTGTAAAAACTTGTTAAAGAATGTCGTTTTTTCAGCCATGTCAAGTAATTTCCTTAGCTTAACAGCTTTGTACAAGGCACAAGAAAGTATAATTTTCACATATACTGTGGTACGTCGTTTTACAATCCTTTAATAACTCACAATCATAGACACTGCCGGCTAGAAGAGACTAAAAAACGCCTCGGATTTGGAGTGTGCGAACTTTGTTCCCCAAGTCCCCAACACCACTAGTCGCATAAGGTCCAAGAGTCAGAGAAAATTAAGGTGGGGTTGGTGTGTGCATCTCTATCCAATAGCAAAGCTCCATGTATTGGTCATGCCCAATCCTACTCTAGGTCTCATCGTATAAAAAAAAAATAATATTTTAAATAATTTTTAGAAATTTTCAATTTTTTTTTTACCAAAAAACAATAAATATCAAATTAAGTTGATAATACATAACAAATTATGAAAATATCCAGTAATATCTAGTTATACATCCTTTCAATTTTGGTTGTGCATTAATAACATTTAGTTGAACGTCATTTTGTTTCTGGTTATACATTTTATTTTTTTAATTACACATTTAATAATTTTAGACTAAAAAAAATTAAATTTTAAAAAAATCAAAAATATATTTTTTTATTTAATGAAATCTATAAGAAACCTGACTTCAAACGCCGTGAACTTTTATTTCACTTCGACAAAAAGGAGAAGCACTTTTAATGCATGCTTTTCATTGGCTGGTTAGGGCTTTTACCTTTCGTTGAAATTCCAATAAATGATAAACAAGTGGAAGAAACAGAAAAAAAAGAAGAAAAAAAGGAAAAAAAAAAAGAAAAAGACCAGTAATCGCCAATAGTAGTGGCAATGGACTCTGCTTCTTGTCTAGTTCTCATTGGTCGCAATAGAATCGGGCGTCATTACTAACGAAAAAGCACAGTTTCACGCGCTACGCTTTATCCTCAAAGTGAGCATGACGCGGAGCGAAAGATGATAGATAAAAAGGCCTAGCCACGCGTTATCGTGAGCTTGGAAATATCAGGCCACCAGGATTTCTGCCACGACAGCCCATTGTTACGGTACGGGCTTCCACTAATATATTGCGGTAGCCGCTCCACACTTGTGGAAACAATCAAATCCAGCCCTCACAGATCACAGTCGCCAACCAACCCACACGAATGCCCTCCACTTGTCTTGGCACACTCTGCATCATCCAAGAACCCACGGTTCTCCGTGTCCATACTTGAGAAATAGATTCAAGATAGAAATTAGAAAGTGAGGGTTGGGTGGGGTACAATTCAAAGAGTTCACTGGATGGAGGCTAACAACATGATAGTAGCACCGTTCGTTATGAAGACTTTTCAGATGGTCAGCGATCCAACGACGGATTCACTAATCTCCTGGGGCAAAGCCAACAACAGCTTCATCGTCATCGACCCTCTAGACTTCTCGCAGAGGATCTTACCTGTATACTTCAAGCACAACAACTTCTCTAGCTTCGTTCGCCAACTAAATACCTATGTGAGTGTCCACCATGTTGCGTACATAATAAAATTAAAATATTATTAATTACCATCTTTTATTTGGATTTTCCGTGCGTTAATCTGCCAGGGCTTCAGGAAAGTGGATTCAGACAAATGGGAATTCGCGAGCGAGTGGTTTCTACGAGGGCAAAAACAGTTACTCAAGAATATAGTTCGCAGGAAGCATAACAAGATTATAAACGCCGATGTTAACAAAAGCGAAGACTTTGACGATGAAGAGATAGTGATGGAGATTGCTAGGTTAAAGCAAGAGCAGAAGTCGTTAGAGACAGAACTTCAAGGCATGAACAAGCGGTTGGAGGCAACGGAGATACGACCCCAACAAATGATGTCTTTTCTTTACAAAGTTGTTGAAGACCCCGGTCTCCTTCCTCGCATGATTCTCCAAAGAGAAGCACGGACCAGGCAGCTGGCTAGCGACAAGAAGGCACGATTAATGGTGTCCTCCTCCTCCTCGTCTTCAGGCATGGGGGTTTCCAGTTCCATAAAATCTGAAGAAGAAGAAGAGGGATCCGTTGGGGTTATATCTTCGTCGTCCCCTGATGTCGATAATTTCTGCCAATCTTGGCCGTCGCCGGATACCACTTATACTGGCCAGTTAGGAGATGCAACTTACTGTTGGGCCTCCGACCTTACTCCAATGAAGTCGGTCTCGGTGGTAGCAGGGATTGGCAATGGTACTATGGCAGTCTCGCCACCAGCGAATGCTATGTCAGGTTATGGGCCATATGGCGGTGATAAGGCAGGCCAACTGAGTTATTTCGGAGAAATGGCGAAGGGGTTGGAGGCTTCGCCACCCGCACCACCTTATCCATTTTCGCTTTTGGGGAGTGGCTTTTAGTTGATCTTCACAAGATTTATCTTGGATTATATATATTCCAATGATTTTCTTTTTTTTTTTTGGGGGGGGGGGAATAATGTTCTTATTTTTATATATTTTATAGAAGTGAACAAGACAAAAAAAAAAATAATTTGGGGTTAATACAAATTTTGTGCCCATGCATAATTTTTATATTTCAGTAGATATTTTAAATCATTTTGTGCTAATACATAATTTCAAATCGCAAACTAATCTTATTGGACACGGATCTTTGACTCAGCACATGTTTTGGGTTCATTGTTTAGCAAAGATTCACCAATTGCCCTTTCAATTTTTATCGGCACCTCTTAGGCGAATATTTAATTTTCTTAATCGTTTTCTGATTGTTAGTTGATTGCAATTCATCATTAAAATTATTAGTTGTCAGCGCTTAGTTAGTAGGTATTCATATTGAAACGATTCTAAATTAGAGTAGAATATATCGCACAATTATTAACTTGCGATGACCAACGGAAGCACTGCCTTTCTCCAGAAATCAGGAAATTTATATATATATATATATATATATATATATATATATATATATATATATATAAGAAGAAAATTAAACAATTGGTTTACATCATTTGGTTGAAACGAAGCAAAAACTGAAATTTGTCAACAAAGGCTATTTTAAATCTAGATCAGTGGGGTAAATTTCAACTAATTTAGTTGATAAAGTCTTCTAGTATTACTTAAATAAACGTCACATAAAATCTTGCCTAAGAATAGATTAAAAAAAAAAAAGAAAACAGAAGATTGTTGACAATATGTGGTGCGACTGTGAGTCTCGAATAGAAAGAATACTTCTATAAAATTCATGTAAGCAGTGAACAATGACCCTTTCAAACGCGTAGAGACGGTTTACAAATCAGCCAAAAATACGCTGTGAAAAAGCCAAGCTCATTAATAATGGTAGGTCCCATTGCGTTTCGTTTCTTTCGTAGACCCCACCCACCTGAGAGCTTACACGGCACATCCTGTCTTCTTGTCTCAACCGCTCGTGAGATGAGAAGCTTTATTCCTCTTCCTTTTTTATCCCTCTTCGGCCTGAGACACGTGAGGGACGAACAACCGAATGGCTGATCCCATAATTAACCTCTTGTTGGAAAAAAAAAAATTAGTTTTCTTAAGGAAAGCGTAGTTCTAGTATTCTTCGAAATATTAAGTTGCTCTTCTTTCGTCATTGTTAAACAACCAATACTGAATTTGTTAAAAAAGGAAAATTGTTCGAGGCATAAAAACAAAAAAAGTAAATAAATAAAGGACCGTCAACGAAGATTATTGGATGCGAGGACGCGTGTCGTCGGATGAGAGGAACTCCAAAAGAGGGAAGTGAGACCCAGAAACCCGACAATAATAGGAAAGGTGGCCGGATGGTCCCCACTTCTTGCTTTTCACTTTTGGTGGGGACCAGTTCCTCGTAACTGCATCCACGTGGGGAGTGTAAATTGGGAGAGCTACGCGAAGCCCATCACTTTAGTCCTCGTTTTTTGGGCGATCACATGAGAGATGGCCTCTTTCAGGCATACTACAGTGCACCTCTGGTACACACGATCATGATGGTCGTTGAACCCATCAGGCCATCACTTACTTAGGTCCCACTACCCGACAACCTGATCCTTTTTTGGTGCGGTGGAATGGTACGAAACTCAAACACACTGAGATTTGTTGTGGGTTGGGATTCAGAGGATATACTTCTTTTTCTTTTATCAGGGTTTTGTTTATTATTTATTTATTTTTTTTTTGTAAAGTTGGCACCGTCATGTCATATTATTAATTTTTTTTTCCTGATCGTGACATCTGTCTAACAAGATCCAAGGACGGCCACTGTTTCAGTAATGGGAATTTGGAGGCATTAGCTAATTATCGTTTTATGCGAACATGAAATATTAATTAAAGTTGTGGTTAGACATGACACACTAATAATTAGCAAGCTTTCTCGATTAATTATATATAATTAATTATCTCGGCCGCTCGATTATGCCGGCTGAATAAACAAACAATGAATGTCAGCATGAGAAATTTTTTTTTTAAAAAAAAAGGAAGAAAAAGTTAATTGCACATGTAGTATATGAGAGGCGAGAGGGTGACATCTGTTTCCATCCCAACCGTTCTTTTCTTCCGCCTGGTGCGAGAGCCAATGCAGCGAGACATCTAACATTTTGTACGTCTAATGTCTCCACAGGCAACAGTTTTTCTTTGTCTCTTTGGTTTGACTTCTTAAGGTTTTTCTTTCTTTCTTTTTTTTTTTTTCTTTTTCCGGTGGGTAAAATGAAGACAAACATAATTTAATACAAAAAGGTACCAAAAAGATCTTAAAATTAAAAAAAAAAAAGAAAAGAAAGAAGACTCCCATATACCTTTGGGTTATCAAAGGTGGCCGGTTCATATACTGGTAACTTGGGCCGAGTTACTGAGAAGATCTCGTGGGCTTGACCTCTTCCAGTTTTCGAAGAAAGTGCAGAAACTGAGTCGTGTATTAGCTTACTCGTCCTTGTCATTGTGTGATTCACTTTCTTTTGTTGGGCCAACCCATTGGGCTTCCTTAAGAAGAACCCATTTAGTGGGGAGAGAGTTGTGTTAAGGATCGGTGCATCTCGGACCGTTGTGAAGCATCATGAACTTAAGGTGGTATAGGTTATGGGCCAATCCATTTTCTTCTCCGCATCTGCAGGTGTAATTATCAATCTTTGGTCGACAAATATCAAACATTATGAAAATTAGATCTTAACATGAAAAATACAAAGGCCTTTTGTTCAAAATGGGGTTTTGTGCTTTTTGTTACGTCAATTCAAAACAAGAGTACGGAGGAATAAACAAACATGTAAATTACAATTAATGATTTGACGAAGATAATTTAACCCCAAAAAAAAAAAAAAAAAAAGATGATATCCCCACAATTGTCTTATCATGTATTGGAGTTTGCACATGTTTCCCAACTTTCCCTTCCGCCGAAAAGTGAATAGCAAACATAGAAATGAAAGAATGATGTACATGTATCTACTTCGCTACAGATTCACTAAGATAACGAACTTGGAAGTTTCTAACTTTTGATAAAGGTTTTCAGGTTTAATGAGTGGAGCATAAATGATGCTGCGTCACGATATGCCAGTGGAAAAGAATTATTTTTATGATGCTATCATCTAACCTCAAAGCTTAATTTTGTTTGGTTCTCGAGTAGCCAAGTAATTAAGTAGATGAAGTGGGCGAAGGACAAGAAACAAAGATTTGATTTTTAGTACTTGGAGACATTCTAGCGTGGTGGGCCATGAGGGGTTAATATTATAAAACGGATCAACTTTTCCCCTTGTGGCCTAAATATGGATCCACTCGTCCATAAAAATATCTGCCTGTGCAAAGCTTAAGTTCCATTTCCTAATTATAATCATGTTGTGGTTAGAAAGCGAGACCCCCCCCCCCGGTTTTTTTTTTGGGTGCAATAGAAAGCGAGACCTTACTGCCTAGCCAGAATATAATACAAAGTAAGCTGTAAAGGCTAGAGACTGGATATGGTAAGCTACATTCTAATATTATAACTGTTATTGAGTAATAGATGAGGAAAATCATCACTACGTGACTTCACAACTGTAAAACTTCATCGTCATGAATAATAATAACTTTTATTTTTTTTTTTTTGTTACAGTCAGAAAAATACGTTACATTTTATGATTAGTGCATCATAAGAGAAATGCCGCCGTGTAGTATGTATCTCATCTCAATTGTCGTTTTGATTCTTCTTTTTTTTTTTTTTTTTGGATCAGATAATCAATCAATGATGTTTCAGTCACATGGAAGGGGACACCTTTTTGCCCATCTAGCTAATCGACAAATGCCAATGGTATTTTAGCTCAGCGAATGACAAATTACACCGACAGCTAAAACTGAGGCTGTCTCAGGATCCAGGATGCACGTGAAAGCCGTCCATTCAGTTGACATTTTGCGTGCAAAAGGATCACATTATAATCATAGTACGTAAGTTCTTAAAGTCTCAAAGCCATTGGGAAAAATATTCTTTAGGGGATTGGAGAATTTTTTTTTTGAAACAAAGGCCTTGGCTGGGTTTCGGTTCATTAAATGATATGAGTTGCTTTGAGGAACAAAAAGTAATTATCCTTTTTTCGTACAGCCAAAAGCCCAATTACCCCTTTTGATTTTTAGTTTGAATTCATATCGACTAAAAGTTGAAACTTTATATCTGAAACTGAAAAATTTAATTAATTTTATCGCTAGACTTGTGTCTTTATTATTGGTCTAAAACAGAATTTCCAGCTCAATATGAGATGCCAATAATATAAGTGGCGCCACTTACTCGAAAACTGGTCTTCGCTTATGGCCACCAAAAAAATACTTCCACAAAATTGCTAAATATATATCACATGGATATCAGGTGGGGTTTTGGTCACCAAGGTTGGAAAGCTAATTACACGTTGAACACACTTAACTTTCAGGAGCATATTCACATATCAAGACTTCGGTTATTTGATTGAGACGGAACCAACAATTTGGTCTATACTTATAATGGAAATAGAAAAATGAGTACAAAACCAACAAGGACACTGAACGGTTGTTTGGAGCACCCGTCAAGAGAAGTTTTAATTCGGAAGGAATAAAGAATCTTTGGAGAGGACAAAGATACCGTTGGGTAGGATCTTACTTTATTTTTATCATGAGTCCGTAAGAAGAACATGTTGAAAAGAGTGGATGGGAAGAGATATAGATCCCCCAAATATTGTGGGGCATTATGATGGAGAGAGTACATCTGCTGTGTTTCCCTGTCTTCCAAGGACATACAAAATGGGACTCAAAAGGACTTGAAATAGTGTACTTCGATTCTCATTTACCATCCCACTATGAAGCGCACATGTTCTTTTCAGAGAATCTGTAAGTCACTGGGGAGTTGGAGAAGAATGTAGAGCTAAGTATATATAGTAGTCACAAACTTTGTGGAGCTAGTATGTATACGATGCGTATCTGTAATCTGTATTTAGGCGAATTTTCTGTGCATTTTCTAGATTTATATGTAATCGGCATCATAACCTTGTTGCCTCGCTTACCACTTGAAAATTGACTGATTGGGGGTCCTCCATCGCTCTTGGATTGATAGCAACTAATTTCAATTATTGGGAAATATATTAATGTAGAACCGCAATTTGATTAAAATATTGCATGCATCGTTGAAGCACCATGGTCGGAGTCTATAAAATATTAGGGATCTCGGATCAAATGGCATATACTTATCCGTTGATCTTCAACACCATATACATATATATATATATATATATATATATCTCTCTATAAAGGGGCTTTACATCATTGACCTTCCTAAAGTAGTCAACTTGTCAGTTCACCTTGGTACTTTTATTATGTATTATTGTCAGTGACATTTATGTGCATCTTTTGTTGTTCCTATTATTTATATGTTAGGAAGGTTGAGCATCTTTACTTGAGAAAGGCGAGTTGTTGAAGAAAAGAAGAACTTGAATTCCGAGATGTTGAAAACCTAGTGGCAACAAAAGCTTCTAGTGACCGATCATGCGTGACAGGCATATCGAACTTGTAATGACTGGCTAGAAACTTGGGCTCCATAAACAACTTTCAGGTATGGTATGTCATAATCAAGTCGAGACCAAACCTAGCCACCCTCAGGTCAAAAAATGTTGGTTTCTATAGGCTTAATTCTCTACATTATGTGCAACTTTTTGACCAGTGTTTAAAAATCCAAAATTATTCATGGGTTATTGACAAGTGTATAAACATAATTAAATTAAAATTGAATGTTCATAATGCTCATAACTAACCAATATATAATTTATATGTTTTCTGATTAATGAAGTTGAGTTGGTTGTCCCAAAAACAAAGCACCCGGTGTATATATATATCATATAGATGCACTAATCAAACATATGAATGGACATTTTATAAGCATGCACAAGTGACATTCTATTTTACTAAATAACCGTTGGGCAATAAAATGACCCAATAACAAAAGAATAATAATATGGCAGGTGCAACTTCTTCTCTCTTTTTCATCACTTTTTTTTTAAAAAAAAAAAAGAAAAGAAAAAAAGAAAAGGAAAATTCCCCTTCTCCATTAATGACCAATGGAATCTTTTCTTTACTAGCGAACCCATCAGGTATTCCATAAAAAGATTTCAAATCGGATGGTTGCGAACTGTCAATTGGGCAATATCATCAACAGAGTCGGATGTTTCCATGGACAGAGAGGTTCTCGACGATTGTAAACAAAGGTTCTAGTGGGGCCATGTCACTTCAAAAAAAAAATCAACACTTGGACAATGTGGTTGACCATCTACATTGTAAATTCTATCCTGGTCAGTCATCCATTCATTCGCTGTGTTGATTAAGAAATGTCATCGGCAGGACTCAAGAGCAGCTACTTGTCCTTGTTATTGAGTGGAATGTTTGTTCTGTTCCTCTACATCCTCTCTCTCTCTCTCTCTCTCTCTCTCTCTCTCATGTATGGTTGTGTATTAAGAAATTGACCTCCCGGTCATAGTTGATACTATCTTAAAACATATTAAGTAAAATAAATAAATATCAAAAAAGTATCCAACCCAAAAAATGAAAGTATTAAAGTGAACAAAAAAAATTCACGTACATTAAATATATATTAATCTTAATTATTAATTATAACTTATCTACCATTGATAAATAATAAATTAATTGACATATATTTGAATAGATAATAAATCAATTATCATTGACAATTAAAATCGTATTTATACAGAGTGTGTGTTGACGTAATAAACCCGTAAGTGAAATAAATGAATGGACCACACGATCAAAGTAGAACAGTGGATGAGGGAAATAAGGGTTTGCTGGTTAGTGGTAGTTATTTTAGTGTATGGAGGTGTCTATAGTTACGCTCCTTACCCCTGACAAAACTATATAGAAATAAGGAGCCGTCAGTTTTATAGTTCAATGGTTACCAGATTTCAAAACTTGGGGTGAGAACAGACTGCTAAAAAATGAAAAGGAGCCTTCGGTTATCGTGATTGCGATTCCCTCTTTTCTTTTTCCATCCATTGTGTCACTCGCTTGCTCTTTAGCTATAGCACTTGTAAAAGCTGTTGTTTAATTCGGTCCCACAAAGTGATCTCCTCTTTGCACTAAGTAAATGAACTAAACTAGAAGTTCATAAGCCTAATTCCCAAAAACCCTTTTTATTTCAATAGTTTGGATAAGATCTCCTGATGAAATCCATAGTTCCACAAATCCAGGAATTCCAACAATCTCTCTTTTCGATCTCTTTTTAGATAAGCTAAAACTCTGTCTCTAATCTGATTCTAATCTCTATATCGAAAAAACCACACAGAGAGAGAGAGAGACGGTGGGGGAGAGAGTGAGCATGTGTTTCGTTTTGTAACAAAATGGGATTCTAGTCGTTGATGGGAATAATCCCTTTTCTTCTTTCCCATGAATTCTATCCAAGCTTTCAAGCATAACCAAAGTCACTTTTACTAGCTTTGTGCCACTCTCTTAGTTCATTTTCCAAATTCATGGACCAGTTAAGGGAACTAGGAGGAAAAAGTGTCCATGACCATTTCAACAACAAGATGGGGGCACCAGCAAGCAGATGCATATGGGTGCCTGGAGCAGTCATAGTTGGTGCTGGCCCATCAGGCCTAGCCACCGCTGCTTGCCTCAAAGAAAGAGGTGTTCCTGCCTTGATTCTTGAAAGATCTCATTGCATAGGTTCCTTGTGGCAGCTCAAAACCTATGATCGTCTCCGCCTCCATCTTCCAAAGCAGTTCTGTGAACTCCCTCTGATGCCATTCCCTCTAAATTTTCCTACTTATCCAACTAAACAACAATTCATAGCCTACTTGGAGGCTTACACTCACCATTTCGGTCTTCAACCTATTTTTAACACCACAGTGGTAAGTGCAGAATTCGATCATCTATGCGGGCTTTGGCGGGTCGGGACCGAGGGGCTGAAACAAGAGCAAAAGGCTGAGTATGTATGCCAATGGCTAATTGTTGCCACCGGTGAGAATGCTGAGAAGGTTTTGCCGCAACTCGAAGGAATGGACAATTTTAGGGGTCCTATTGTTCACACAAGCTCATATAAGAGTGGCGAACGGTTTCATGGGAAGAGCGTTTTGGTTGTTGGATGTGGAAACTCAGGCATGGAGGTTTGCTTGGATCTATGCAACCATAATGCATGCCCTTGGATGGTGGTCAGGGACTCGGTGAGCTTGCCTAAATTTTTTGAATATATATAGCTACATGCCCAAGAAATTTATATTACCAAAAAGAGACTTGCGTTCACAACTTCTAATGCAATTAATTATTTTTATTTTTTTTCTTCAATCTGAATTTAACAGTTTACAGTCTTCATTCTTCGCATTACTTGAACCAAGGAGCTTTAAGCCTCTAAACAGCTGCTTTAGAAATGAAGAATCAAGAAGAACCAGCTATACTCTCAGCATGTTTCATAATTCTTATTATAGTTAGTTTACGATTTACTCCTTTTAGGCCTAAGTACTGCTCCATTGAACGTTTTACTTTCTTCAAAAAGTGAACAAAGTTTTAATATATTTTTTTCTTAGAAATTGTTTCATGCGGAACAACAGTTAGCATTATGAAAACCCATATTTACAGCTATGTAGCCCGTTACTATCTTTATAAATTCTTTTTCTGGGACACGCCTATGGATGATTAAAGTTGAAGATTCTAAAGTGTAAGGCCCTGAAAAATGCAGAGGGCATTTGGGGGGGGGGGGTTGTTTGATCATCTTATCTTTACTCCTTTCACTTTTTTTGTGGGAAAACTTTTGGGTTCAACTTTTCATGATGTTGCAGGTGCACGTCTTGCCTCAGGAAATGCTGGGGAGATCCACTTTCGGATTGACTATGTGGTTGCTCAAGAGGCTTCCCGTTCACCTGGTCGATCGACTTTTGTTATTAGCATCGCGTTTTATGCTTGGTGACACAGCTAAATTCGGCCTCAATCGCCCCAGACTCGGTCCGATTGAACTCAAGAACGCCACTGGCAAGACACCGGTACTTGATGTTGGGACCCTTGCCAAGATCAAAAGTGGGCATGTCAAGGTGGGTGTCTCATCATTTTAATTTATTGTGGCTTAAGACCATTGATGTGTTTGCATCATATCATCTAAATTGTTAATATGTGAAATGGACCACTTCAGGACCTTACCATATTGTTAAATATTATTGGTCTTTGGAGATAATTATTGTGTATAAGATAAAGTGTGACGTGAAGCAATAGACAGTAATATACGTGACATTTATATAGTTGTGGTGCTTTGTAGATATGTCAGGGAATAAAGAGACTAGCGCACAATAGTGTAGAGTTTTTGGATGGAAAGTCGGAGAAATTCGATGCTATCATTCTTGCCACTGGTTACAAAAGCAGTGTACCGTTTTGGTTGAAGGTAATTTCATTAGAGACCTTACTATCTAGCAACTTTTTTTTCTGTATGATATCAATTGCTATAAGTTAATTTCATTTGGAGGTGAATTAATATATTTTTTGTGGGGTTCTAATGAACAGGGGACCACTATGTTCTCGAAGAAGGACGGGTTGGCCCGGGAGTCATTCCCAAATGGGTGGAAAGGTGAAAATGGGTTGTATGCTGTAGGCTTTACTCAGCGTGGCCTGCTTGGCGCGTCCATCGATGCCAGAAGGGTCGCAGAAGACCTTGAGCTTGGCTGGAAAGCCGGGGCCAGAAGCTTTGTGACCTTTGCTCGTGCATCAACCCCACAATCACAATCATGATCGTTGGGATTAAACATTTGCATTTTGCACAGAAACTAATGAACTTTTCTTGGTGCCCCTCTTGACTCCTGAAGGCAGACGTATCTTTCCATGTAATTTGAGAAAGGGAACATGCTTTTTTAACTGTTACGTGATCTGTTAATTGAGTATGTAAAGTAGGTGAATATTAGGCTCGGAGGTTGTAGTAATTATTATTTTGGTTTTGTTGGGGATAGGAAGATTTCCAAATGTGAATGTGTATATATTGTATATTTCCCTTCTGTTTAGCAAATCAGTTAGAAGTCTTAATGTGATTGGGTAGGCTTGGTTTTTGTAATTCCATTTCATGGATCTCAAGGGTGGAAATCGTGGATTATGTACAAGCTACATTCCAAATATTGTATTTGAAATCTGTTGCGCATGCATTGATTATTTACATCAATATGAACTTATAACTTTTTTTTCTTGGTTATTTTATAGCTCATACTAAAGTTTTGTGGCAATTTCGAGAAAAGGGAAAAAAAAAAGAAGTAAAAAAACGCTATTTAAAAACAAGTAGGTTAAAGCGATTTAAAGGAAGGGAAAAGAGCCAAAAAGACCCCCCTATGTAAATATCTTCTGTAGAAGTGGCCCTCAGTTTCTCTTCCAAATATCTTATGCAGATTGATTGCTTTCTACCATTTTCACATGCTATATGTATTGGACTAGTACTTATCCTCGTTTGCGTTGTTGCAAGGCTTCTCCATATGTATCCTCGATCACTCATCAACTTGGACCACCATTATAATAATTCTCTAGATTTTGGTCGATATCACTTACTTGATTTCCCTCAAATAATAAATTGGACATGATGATGCATATAGTATCTAATAACACTTTTAAAGAAGATTTAGCCGACATCCATGATTAATGACTAGGAAAAGGCTTGATTAAGTTTCTAGACTGTGACTAACTTTAATATTGTCAGTATGTATCTCATCATTTTGCAGGCATATAAAGTCTGATTTGAGAGTGGAGGAACGTTGTGACTTTTGACCTAGTACACCAACGTTATATTTTTATATCTATTTGTGTATCTGAGATTCATCGTCAACCCGCACATTGGAAATCATATTAAAGTTGAATTTCTCCAATGCAAAGTTAAAATAATTCTCAAATGCAAATGTGCTTATATGGGACGAAAGGAGTTTCATCCCATAGAGAAATACTTGTTGTTGTGCAATCTGTATGGTCTCTAATCCAAATTATTGTATTTTTAATAAAATTATTATTTTCTTTTTCATAGGCTCTCAGAGAAGACTAATGGGGGGGGGGATCAACGAAATGAGATTAGTAATTGAATCGGAGGCACATAACGAGAATTTCGTAAAAGGGGAAAACAAGATCCAAAGTTAGACTCTCTGGAAACCTTGTTGCGGTACTTGGCCACTTAATTTCTGAGTTTCATATTTCTGTGAAGACTACCGCAACTGGTAACAAACATCGAGTGAAAAACAATCCCGTGCATTGCTTTGCATTTACGACACCGTGTCAAAATTGAGAGGAGTCGCGGGGGAGGGGGGTGTATTGGTAAACTAGGATTGGTGGGGTGTTATATTCAGACCTGATGGAGTTGGTGCGCACAAATAAAACGAGTCTTTGGTTTGAAAACAAATTAAGACGTCTTCCTGTTTTTGAGTGTTTTGAGTAAGAGAGAGAGAGAGTGAGAGCATGAACTATCAACATCGAAGGAGTTTGTAATTCTAAGTCTCGTTTAGGACCAGCATTGTGTGGCCCACTAATAATTGCCTGGCCCATATCAGATGAGATGGGGTTTGTAACGAGTCTTAATGATTATATATTTATATTTTCTCGTAATATATTTTGATCAGGTGGAAAAGAGTTAATGGATAGCCCAAAGCGAGTGATAATGCAGTCATTTTTTTGCTTCTCTTCGCAAGTTTGCTTCTTGTCCAACTAACGTCATCCCATCAGTTTTCTTCTATTTCTAATCATAGGGATTGGGGAATGAAGATGAGATGGGGTTTGGACCCAGCACCCCTCCCTCTCCATCAAGCCAGCCGAATGCTTCTCTTTCTAATTATTTATTTTAAGCAACACCAACAATTTTTTTTTATTTTTATTTTTGGATCAAAGTACATAGAATTGACTGAATACTCTTTGGATCAGCATACAACTTTCCCCAGTCGGAGCCTTGTAGGAACAGATTTCGGACCATCCAATTCCATCCACAGATTTGGGCCATCCAACTCCGTCCATGCATTGGACTTACTGCTTTTATTATGAGTGGTCCAATAATTTATGGCCATTGCCTATGGTTCCGCGGGACCATTCTTTTGTTATGAGATTAGTAAGGAAGGTGGTGCGTGCTTGCATTGAGATTTTTATGTACCAAACCTTTTTGCTTTTTGACTAAAATGATTGGAACATTTTGTCTCCTCTTTAGAGCCCATAATTCCGGTTTTAGTAATTTTCTAAAGTTCACCAGAATTAAAGTTGTCATAATTTATTATATCCAATAACCTTAATCTTTTGTGCGACTCTTTTCTTGACAAAAATAAAAAAATAAAAAAATTTATTTTGCTAGTTTATTAAAACATAAATTTTTCTAATTTAGAAGTTCAAGCGTCTTTTTCTTCTCGACCTATACATCTCAACCACTTGATGTAAACCGACTGGCCACCCCAGAGGTGTTTTCCTGAGAGAGAGAACTTGAATTCGATAATCAGACCTCCATAAAACTGCCAAAATTAGGTCCCTTCTCCAATCTGTGTAAACCAATAATAATAATAATAATAATCATGTCAGTCAAAATCAAAGTTTGTATATTGTGAATTTTATGTAGGAGATTTCATATATATATATATATATATATAGCTGGCTTTAATACGTGGAAATTTGGTAGTAATTCTACATGTTTTCATGCATATTTGTTTAGGTCCAGATACTTGGAATGACATTCACTAGTACTAATTTGAAGAAAATTAAAGAAACTCATGTTTGATGTACTGTTGTGTTTCTGATTTGATACATTATAGTCAAAAAAAAAAAAAAAACAAAAAGAAGAAGAAGAAGAAGCAGAAGAAGAAGTTTCGCTCAAAATTATTATTATTTAAATAATAAAAATGTTCAAAAAAAGAGATTAAATTAAGACATAAATAAATGAGTTTAACTTGAACTTACAATATTAAATATCTATATGATGCCCTCTCTCTTTTTTTAGATTTTTCAGAAGAAGAAGAAAAAGAGCTTTAACAGACTAAGCAATTATAGGGCAACTTTAACTAAAGCCCTCATGATTGAAAAAAAGATTCATCCATAATCATCCAGATATATAATCTATTGGAAAGAGACGCCAGATGATGAGCAGATAGACACACCATACATACATGCATACACACATACATAATTTTTATAATTATAGGCGAGGCCTTAGTCTTTTGGTCAAGGGTGGGCGGGGGGGGGTGTCAGAAGACTCAGTTTTTCCACTGAACTTCGAATCCGCTTTATTACGTAAATGAAAGGAACAAGACATGCAGGCGCTCTCGCGCGTGAATGCGAGAAACATGCATGATTGGGCCGGATCTCATGGTCAGAATAGCATCAAAGGGGAGTAGAGATAGAATTCAAGTCATGACTGGAGCATTGCGAATTTCTTTGTTGATTTTTGAAGGGATGAATCATGGGTTGATCTTTCTTAAGTTGATCGTTCTGTCACTCTCCCTTCTCTTCTATTGAACACGTTATGCTTTTAATATTTGCAGGACCACAGCCCATTTGCAACTTGTCTTCGTCCTCAATCATTAGACCGTCCATTGCTCCTCCACGGTACAGTCATGGCATTCTAAAGCGATGGATATGTTGGTGTGATTGTGATTAGGCTTTGCACTTAGAAGCACTTTCTTTGCCTCTTCTCTTATTATCTCACCGGCCTTCTAAGGATCAGTTCGATGGGTTCAACAAATGATAATAATATTCATCAGCATTTAATGATTCCGGCAAGACTTCCGGATAGAACACACCAATTTCAAGTTAATTATTCACCGTCCGGTATGTACAATATGTGACAGTTTGCAAAATGGAGAACAACTGTGGCATAAGACGGTTGCCCCGTTTGTTTGGTTTACCCGTCGCTCATTATTAATTACTGTTGTTGTTAATTGATGAATAAAATAAAATAATAATATTGAATTAAATTGATGTTATTTCTTATTGTTGATGATTAAAATACTAATTACAAAATTTATTTATTATATATTATTTAATAATATTTATTATTATTGAAGATATTTATATTAAATATTATTTATTAGTTACTATTATATTCATAAACTTTTATAAAATTACTTTTCTTATCAGTTATTTTTCAAAAAATAAACTTAGATTTTATCCAACCGAATCTCTGAAATTTGACTTAATGAATCCGATCCTCCTTTATCAAAAAAGAAAAAGAAGGAAGCATTTACAAGTGGCAAGAGAGGACCTGTCCTGCCAAGACGTGACTGTAAAGAAAGGCTGAAGATGAAATGGAATACTGCTCAGAGAATTGAGACAGAGGGTTCTTCTTATCTATCGCTTTTCATTGCAAGAAGACAATCAAGTCGAGAGAAAATATGATTTGCTGAGAGGGAACCCTTTTTGATTCCCCACTTCCTCACCTTTGCGATGGACGACTCCTTGGAGTCTCGGTGGTTGCTGGAAGAATCTTCTCTTACTTCACACCACAAAAAGACACAGAAAAAGGAGAGGGGGGGGGAAAAGAAAAAGAAAACCCAAAAAGACCAAGGCCAACTGTCCAACTAAAAGCAAAGTCCCAGAAAAAAAAAAAAGGTGTGTTCTATGTTGTAAATGTTTCATTTCTGGATATTTGAAAGTTGGGATTGGATCCACCTAGTCACAAACCTGTTCTCATTAGCCATTAATAGCATTTTCGCAGCCATTTTCTTTCTTTCTTTTTTTTTTTTTTTTTTTTGGGGAGGGGGGGTTGTCTCCCTACATGCTAATAATATTTATGTGACTGAAGGCTGCATACGTTGTCACCCCTTCACCACAAGACATAAAGTTTGGTGAATTCATCTGGGTATCACTGAGTTGTCATTCTCAACTTTTCTGCTAAAAAATAATATAGTTGATGCACCCACCTTCTTTCCCTAGATAGGTAGGATTTCAAAAATTACAAATGTGTTCGATCCTTTTCCTTTTTCTTTAGGGATACTTTTTTTTTTTTTTTTCACTATCACATCATGCAGCTGGTGGCACTAAAACTATTCTCTTGATAAACAAGGGAAGAAGACAATAATCGATGTATCTGTCGACATTAAAAGGGAAGGAGAGAATAATCGATATATTATCAACATTAAAAGAGAAGAAGACAACAATTAATTTGTACCATATGTTTACACAATGGACAAAGATACTTTCTGTGAGAAAAAAAAATTCACCTGTAAGAGTCATACAGTTAGTATGAAAAAAAAAATGATGTAAATTAACAATAATCTAAAAGTCTAGACTATTAGAAGCAATATTACCAAATTTTGTATCTCCTAGATTTTAATCATATACGAAAGAAACTGACAAATTGACAATTTCTTTGTTTGAAATGAAATGAAGATCCAATCCAAGATTGTGCAAGATGGGCTGCTGTAGTCCATGAAGGGAATAGAATAAAGAATACGAATTATAATAGCTCAAAGCTCTTTACACGCTTTCATTTTCTGGAATTGTAGCCCATTAAGAGTTAGATTGGCAAGGCCCAGAAAGTGAGCAATGCCTAACCCAGCTAATGTCGCCAGGCCGTTGTCGAAACAGATTCTTAAGACAATCCAAGAATTTCAAATAGACATGTATGGACTATCGAGGCTCAACGGGCTTGTATAATTGGGTTTCTTTCTTTTTTTTTTTCCTTTCAGAATATGCAGATCTAATTAAGACTTCTATTGATTCTTTGCCAGAACTTGTCGACACCCACTTGCTGTCGCCAGCCCAGGCTTCTCTCATCTACGCCTACAGACTTCGTGCTGTCAAAAGCTAAATGGTCCTTTGATTTCAAGGAGCAATAAAAACATCTACAAAGCCATCACGTTGTCTTGGCTGCACAAAGGCAAGTATCATATTTCAAGGAACAAATTGAAGTGGAGGACTCTTGAGTTTTTATACCCATTTGGTTTTTACTTGTCTCTTGCAAAATGTTTACTGGGATATTAAATTTTGGGCTGTTATGATATGGTAGAATAGTCTGCGTGGATTGATTTGGAAATGTATCCGCACAAAGCTGCAGATATATGTCGTAGTTACACTAGGCTCTTATGGATGACCCAATGACCCATGATATTCACCCATGGGTCCTATCGAGGCCCAACCAATTGGTTGGTGTGGCCCGTAAGGATCTAATGTCTTTTCTTTTTTTTTTTTGGGATATTTACGGCAAATGGGGTGTTAAATAATACTATTGTTTGCTTGAATGAGACATCCTTCCTACCTCCTAGATGACATTTGTTGGGAATGGAAGCATATTCGGTTACCAACCATACCCAATGTTTGTGTTTGGAGTGCCTCTCCAATACAAAAGTAAAAGAAAAACAAAGAAAAAAGGGAATTCGCCTTAGATAGGAAGTAACTTTTTATGTTTATTATGTCTCTTAATAAATGTAATTATATAATGATACTCTTTATAATATTTGTTGACTTGCATATCTTGATTCATGATAACAACTCTTCAAAATGTAACCAAAAAAAACAAAGTACACCAAACAAATGAAAAAATAAAAAAGATGCTAAGATTTCTGGAAATTTTCATTCAATATTTATTAATTGACCCTACACATTTTGTAAAGGGACACATCAATTGTCAAACCAAAATCCACAGTCATGCAATTATTAAAAAAAAATTAATAATAATAAAATAAGAATGCTCTTGTTCAAAGCAAAAGTAATTACTCAAGGCCAATATGGGAAAAATATGTAGTCGGGTGGCAAAATAGTCAGCAATACCTACCCACATGTACATTCCCAAGCAATTGAAATTGCATCTTCTATGTCCAATTGTTGGAAGAAAAAGCAAATCAATCAGTAATTAATCACACAGGAAAACGACCATCCAGATGAACAGAACTCATGATCAAACCAAAGTTATCAAGCTGGAGACCCAAAAAACCAAAAACAAAAAAAAATTGATTATGAAGAAGGAAAGTCAAGAAAAGAGGAAAGAAAAAAGAATCTGAAAAATTAATAATCATAATAACCGGTCAAAGTAATCATTTTCCCACATGTCTTTGCTCTCCTCAGAGGATCACCTGCGCAGCCTTGGCGGCCGAGAATTGACACTGTGTGGGGACGACGGAGGAGCTGGAGTGCCCAAAAGTTCAGCGTACATGTCCATGAAGAACTTGTCAACAATTTCGAGATATGCAGGGCAGGTCAGGCGGGAGTAGTAATGGAGAACCTCTTCTATGTCCAGCGCGTGATCCACGTTGCTTAAATCCATCCTCTCCAGCTCCTTCAGCCTCTTTGCCACCAAATAAATCCTTCTCTCTCTTGTGCTTTTCCCTCTAGAACTTGACTTGTCTTTCTCGGGTGATCTTTTGAATATTCCCTCTTCGAAGCTATTCGATCTGTTGACCTGCTCGGGGGAGATTACCATCTTCTTCTTGTTTCTCCTCCTTGCTTTCTGTTGATCGGCGTCCCATCGTTCGGCGAAATCATTGTAGAAATAGTCTAGTTCCTTTTTGCTGAAACTTGATTGTGCATTCATGATATTGTTGTAAGAGGGAGCGGCATCGGTCCTTTTGTGTAGCCTTTGGTAGTGGTCACCGCGGCCGTCGGAGAACAAAGACTTGATGCTTTGAAGGGTTCTTTGGAAGAACTTTTTGGTGGTGGTAATGGAGTTTCTGAGCAGCATTGTTGGTGTAACTTGTTGACCTGATTCTAGCTAGCCTTGTGGGTTGGTGGGGAGGGTGGGGGTGGGAGGAGGATAAAGTTAGAAATATGCTTTTGTCGCTATGCTAAACTTGCGAGAGAAGACACAACGTATGAACTCTTGGCAGCTTCTAGCGTCTAGATGATGATCGCAGAGAAGGTTTCTTTATACTGAAGAGAGAGGTGGAGGAGCCATTAAAAGATAACAAAGGAAATTCGTACAGGTTGCAGCTTTCTATGGTTTCAACCTTTTTGTTTCCTTGTCTTTACACGCTCCTATTGCCATCTTTGTGTTTCCTTCTTTCCATCTAGCGAGTTCCCACACACACACTCTCTCTCTCTCTCGTTTTGCTCCTTCTCTCACACACAAACAGAATATAAGGTATTCAAAGATATGACAAAGAGTCTTTGCATTTCGTCATTGACTTATTATAATAAGATAGTTTAGTTACTTTGGCTTTTACTTTTGATGGTGGAGTTGGTGTGTCGCCTTCTTTAGGGAACCAAGGAAGAAGGGAGGAGCGGGTAGGGAGTTGTTGAGCTAGGCCTTTCATTCCATCCTCTCTAACAGCTAATTGGTATGATTATTATCTTGGCTTGACGTGGTTGTGGGGTTATTTGTTTGTGCCTGTACTTACTTACAGATATACAGGTACATATGCATGAAGGTGTTCGTTTTACTAATGTAATTTCTAAGAAAGAGGGTTGACAATGATACCTATGTAGCTTATACATGCGATTTCCTGAATTGATAAAGAGAATCTCGCTTCTTCCAACTTCGGTTGGTATATTAATAATAAGATAAGTATTTGCTATTTTTATTGCTCTTTTTTCTTTTTCTTTTTTCTAAGTATAGGACTTATATTGATTTATTTTTTTTACTCATAATTAAAATTGAGTTAATTTAAATCATATCTTAAATGAATTAAATTAAAATTTGTCATAAAAATTAGGGTTCATAGGGGGAATTTTTTTTTTTTTTATCTTTTCAAGTGAAAAGTGGGGAACCTCTGCTCCCCTACTTTTTCCGTATAAATTAGAGGGCTTCGCAGAGAAAGACAATGGTCCCGTGAATCACGGAATGCTTGGTTATAATTCACAATTCAATTCATACAAGTACCATGCTTATGTCTCTAATTGATTTTTATTTTTATTTTTATTTCTTGATTTGGGTCCTACATTTAATTGGATTGGGTCCTATTTGTTAGCAAGTCTATATTTATGCTAAAAAACTGTATTAGTTGGCAATGGGTACAAAACTGATGTCCATTTCTTATTAGCTTTTTAGCCTGAAGGGTTGAAGTCTCCTTTTCAGCATTGTTGTTAACAGGAAATATGTTATTGGGTTTGGGTTTGGGTTTGAAATTCACTCAAGTCCCAAGTTTAAGGCTTCAAAAATATAAAAATACATCGGCCTTTAACTGTCATCTGGCGAATGGGCCCAAGCCCGCCCACTTCCCAAACGGAGCTCTTCATGCCTCAATGATGAATAAGGCCCAAACACAATGCTAGTGTTTCTTTGGGCTTGCCACAAGATTAGTCCACTTTAGATGTTACGTTGAATCCAATCGTTAATTAGCTCTAAAAGCGCAATTGAATTGGATTACTACTAGCATTGTGTTCAAAGCTAATGTTTGGGGCTCGGTAAAATGGAACTGCCAGCCGTCCCAGTAGACAGGACACTTGTCACATGTTCAAAATTTTTAATCAAAATTTAAACTTTGTGATGCTGACTTAGTTTTAATTAAATTTTTCACACAAAATACATAAAATATTTACAAGAAACACTTCATAATATTTATTATTTTTTACAAAAAATTTAAAAAATATCAAAATCCTCACACAAGTGTTTACTTAATCATTACACATATTTATAGTATTGATAATCGACTAACTCACATAATTATTTATTTTCATTTAAAAAAAATTTGATATATCATTGAGGATTTTTTTATTTATTTTCTACAACCACTTATATTCTTTTTTTTTTTAATATTTTGTGTCAACATACTTGACTTAGATAATACTGTTGAAAGTATGCAAATCTGTCATTTTTATTACTCTCACGTTTTGACGAAGATAATCACTCGCTATTTTCTATTTTAATAACCCATAAGAGTAAATTTTATTATAAGTCTCGTCACTTTTTAAGTATTTATTAGTTACAATTAATTATAATTTGATATTAGTTCCAACTGATACGTAGTAGTTGAGATATAATATTAATATTACTAATTTTAAAAGATATACACAAATTTTGTATAGTATATTAATAAATCTAGTCATATGATATGAGAAAATATTGATGCATTTAAGCGATAATACCTCTTGTTCTTCTTGATATCACGCTTTTAAAGTGCTATCGAGCATGTTTTTAATAATTTTTTTGATTTTTACGCTTAAATCTCTCATTTATTTTTCTTTGTAAATATTCTTGATTTATCTTACTTTTAGTTGAATATTAGTTCTCAATTTTTTTTATAAAAATTAATGCAAGGTGACATTAATTTCGTTAGTAAATAAACCAACTAATTTAAGAAACTAATAACACTGGTACAGAATAGACATTCTCTTCTTAAACTTGCTTTATATACGGGGACTGCCCTGTCAACTTCAACCGTGAATTAGCTGGTCAACAATACAAAAGGGCCTTCCTGGATAATGACAGAGAGTCTCTCTTTTGACGCTTGGGAGGAAACATTGCTATCTAGCATAGACGCAAGCAGTAAAAATTCGCATTGCACATTGCCCAACATGTTATATGATTTTGGCTCACATTCTCACTGTATGATCCTTAACAGTTATCGACCAATTAATTACTAATATCCACTGTGTCTTCTCTCACATTTTAATTTCGAAACAATACCCCCTTCCCGCTTGAAATGGACGCATCAGTGTTCGTAGAGGAGAATCGTACATGTCAACAGGTTCAGGTTCAGCTTCGCAGGCAATTATTTGGGGTTGGGATTCAAAAGGGCAAAGGAGGAGAAGATCTCTGTTGACATACATTTCATATATATATATATTTTTTATTAATTTAAAATTAAAATTTTAAAATGATAATATTTTTCAAATAAATAAAAATTGATAGTTAAACGTATATCTAGATTTGAAATTTTGGTTAAATATAAAAAAATTACTCAAAATTATTATTATTTAAGTGAAAAATTTTGAATTTAAGTGAAAAAATTATAATAAAAATTGAATCAAAACATCAATAAATGACTTTTAATTTGAATTCACATGTACAATAATTAATAATTTTAAGATAATTTTTTTTTTGTTAAAAAAAATAATAACATGGGACATGTTCCATATACTTGAATTTATGAAAGCCCTTTTGTTCAAATGTTCAATTTTGAAGATGGAACCTATATTAATATTTACATTGGTATTACACTACCCTGCAAGAAGCAAACCTCAGTTCGATGCTGGCCTTTTGTCTTGTTCTTTACTGTGTAATGGAAACAAATGAATGATGATAATTTATTTCACTTCACTTAGTCTATAATACAGCAAAAAATGGACGTATCTAAAACTACTTCAAGACATCTTTTGTCATTTTTTATCGGCTTGGCAAATTAAAAATAGCCCATATCAACAACTCACTACTTATATAATTTTTGGGTACTTTTTGTCTGGAGTAATAATGCCATCATATGGGTGTATCTAGAAATGATATTCCTTGTTTTGCTGGTTAAGTTTGTTCTTTCGTGCTAGTTTATAAATCTCGTATTGTTATTTGAATATAGCTCACTATCCTCCATTTATGGTGTGAAATATGGGGCTAAAGGGTTTCCTGACAAACGAGGCAAGCATATAAACTATATATATTCATTCAACCTTGCCTCTGAAGGTTTGCCTGCAGCTTTTCCTTTTGGTGTAGCTTGTGCAATCAATAATCTGGACACAAAAGAAAACTAGGAGTGTCCAGATTTATGATATTTATTATACATATTTATTTTTTAAAAAATTATAATAAATGTATTATCTTTAATTATATATATATATATATATTAGTTAAGATTTATTTTAATTTTTTATTTATAAAAATAAATTAAACTCATTTTTTAAGTAAGTTAAATTAAATACATTCATTAATTACTATCTGGTATGGTATGGAAAAAGACGCAAAAGTATTTAATTTTTATCGGATTTTATTAGATAAACGATAGTTATCTTAACTTGGAACAGAAAAGCTTAATTTTACTTCTTTTTTGTTCTGGTGTGACTATAATAATAGTATGAGATGACACTTTTTATACTGTCACATTTGGCCCCTGTCACTAAAATAAATTGCAAGTTTGAAAATGCCCAAAATTAATGATGCTAAAAAACAAAAAGGCTTAAACTAATGTCTCTGGAGCAATGAACAAAGATCCGAAATTAGTGTCAAGTTTTTTTTTTTTTTTTTTTTGGGATAAATAAAATTACATGCACATACACAATCCCATTTCCAGCTAATCGATTTTTACCCCTTTTCTTTTTTTTTTTTCCCTGCCCTTTGCCTTTCTTGACAGATCATTAAACAGTTTTTCTTTTTTATCTCTCCGTCTATTCTTTTTTTTTTTTTTTTTTTTGTGCTTACGAAATCAGAAAAGTTCTTTTCAACTTCAATATCGTAAAAATTTGAGGCAACTTTTTCAAACTAAAAAAGAAAAAAAAAACATTTTTCCATTCCCCGATTCCCCCGTCTCTCGGGTTTCAGGCTGTAAATTTCTCAGCACAAGAAAACGTATCAAAGGGACTTGTTCCCCGGGGGCCCAACAAGTACCTCTTTTGATAAGACTTGAGAGGATCTGCTACTTCAAGAGGGAAAAAAAATTTAAAAAGTAAACAAAAATTGACAAGAATTTTTATTTTTATTTTTTTGGCTATCAAAATCAAAGAACTGTTCATCTGCCTCTCCTTTCCACTGCTCCACCTTGTCATGCACAGTTTTCCTAGCTTACTATCAAACAAGTGACCTATTCAGATCCACACAAACGAACAAGAAAAATCCCACTGTAGCCTCACGCACAAAAAAAAACTAAATTTCATAGTAAGAAACTGAGAAAAGGCAAAGAACAAATGGTTCATTAGCACAGTCAATCCAAGTTAATTAGGACTTTAACAATGAGCTAACACGTACGGATAAGCAAACTAAAACAAAGACTACAGTTTATCTGCTTAATACATTAATTAAGATTTAAGACCAGTTAGGTGGAAAACAAGGTCTCCAAAATCTCTGCAAAAACCTCAACGATCATCCCATGATGATGATAAGAGTTCAAAGACAAGAAGCATTGCAGGAGCTGCTCAAGATCCTTGGCTGCAAATATCCTCTTTTCAACGATCATCTCCACCATGGATGTCCTAAAATCGTTGTAAGGATCGTTGGAACTCTTCACCATCGCAAAGCTTCCTTTGACTTTGCCATCCAACGGCAGAACACCCATTTGTTCATGAGAAGAAACCTTATGGGCTGCAGCCTTATTCCGGTCCGGGAGAACGGCGGCGACGGCGGATTTGGATGAGTCTGAGGAGAGACTTCTTGAAGAAAAAAGCGTGGCTGTCTCGTCGTCTTCTCTCTCGTACTCATTTCCTCCATCTTCGTCGCTGCTGAACCAGTAGCTACCTCCATAATAATATTGACTATCTTCAAGGGAAGACGAGCTGAAAAGACTCTTCAAATGGGTGTTGCGTTTCTTCTTCTTTTTCTTCTTGTTTTTCGCTTGGATCGAACCTTCTGCTCTTCTTTGAATCTGTAGTCTTTATAGAAATTTTTTGAAGAAGAAATGGGAGAAGCAGGAGGCAGGTCTGCCCGTTGGCGTTGGCCGCAGGATATACAAGAGAGTGGATATCGGCCGATACTTTTTGCCTGGAGATTATAGCGCCACTCGTTGGAAGAATCGGGCATTTGGCCGCAAATTGAAGGAAAAGGTAGAGTCTTTCGAGTGGACAATGGCTCGATGATCTGGAAATGGAGGTTCTTTTGGTTTTTAGGGATGAAGATAGCTTTTTCGATCACATCCGATAAGTGTCGCGTCCTACACGAGCCGAAAGAGCTACGAAACGCCCTAGAGATTCCCATCTTGAATCGATTTTCCGTCACAGGACAGGGAGAGGGTTGAAGGTGAGAAATTGCTTGTAGGTTTTTGAAGGACGAATATAAGAAAAAAGAGGAGCCAAAAGCCAAGTGTTTATTATTTATTTATTATAATTATTTAGTAACAAAAATCAAGGTGGTCTGAGTGACAATTTTTCCTGTTTTCGTCGTTTTCTTTGTCTGGATTGGGAAAATTGGACTTAAGAGACGACTTTCAGTCAACCGGCTAATTATTAATTTTGGCCCCAGGAGATGATTAATTAATCATGACATCGATGGTCAATAGAAAACATATACGCATCACCTTTGTTTTGAACTTAACTACTTTAATAAGAAAACTTTTGTCAGTCGCATTTAATATTTTTTCGAGTTTTCCCAACATAAAGAATGGAATGTAATAACCAAGAATTCGGAAAATGCTATTACGTATTAAGTATTTTTTAGGGTCAATTCGGGATCAACGTCTGCAATCACATAAACATACTTTATGTTATGTTATTATAATTAATATTTAAGTATCGTCAGTAATTATAACAGTGTGGTGTAATGCATGTATTCGCAGCTAAAAACCCTTTTATCCAGTCTTTGAAATAACTTTTCCTCAAATCTTAATGGTTGTTCTCTGCATTTTTTCTCTCCGTAATGCAGTTTTTCCTCTTTTTTCCGCAACATCTTTGAACAAAGATTTGGAAGACGTACAGCGATGTCCGGTGAGCCTTTTCTGTGCTCAAATGGTTCGGCTATGCTTTTGTCAGAGCAAACGAGCTGGGATGGATATATACCTATTCTAGTACTAGGCTCGTAATGAATACCAAAATGTGCCGCAGGTAAATGAACTGACTGACTTAGGAAACC